>JABXWE010015352.1:0-35746 GCA_014611495.1 Limonius californicus
ACGTCATTAATGTAATGTCATGGTCGTTTAATACACTACGTATTTATGTGCATTTTAAGAAGGCGGGGTTAACATGCTATAAAACTATTGATTTTAACTAAGTTTTCATAGGGTTTGGACTTGGACAAGTTTGGACAATACTAGCAAAATCTTACTAAAATTGTGAAATTTACATATCTTATACTAAATGGTTGATACTGTTTTACTGTGAATATATATGTTATTCATACTGGGCTACTGTAATATTAGGTTAGGTTAGGTTAGGAAATTGCAAAATATTTTACTAATAAAAGTCAGTATGATTCTTCTTAACATTCTGATTTTTATAACTGCTAGGTTGGAAACTAATTCTCAGCTAAATCACTTTCCTTTTGAGGTTAGGTATTCTTCCTAGCTTAGTTTATAGGTAGTGTTGTTGTTTCAAGTCATTTATGTAAAAAAATCATAGACAGTATAAACCATGAAAAATTAATATTGGATTCTGTATAGTAGTAATTACCAAAGCAAAGGTTGTGGATTATACAATATCGTTCAACTCAGTTCAAAAATTTTACAAAAATGTCGATCACCGTATTTAGGTATTAATAGGTAAACCTTCTTCTTGTGCAAAATATCTCCGAACCAAATTTGATATTAAAATTGAGTTGTTTTGACAAATGATATTTATCAAAAAACTGGTGAGAGCAAAAACCTTGTTTTTTTTTCTCAGCCGTCCAAAACTCTTTTTTTTAAACGTATATTAGTTCATAACAATGGATATACGATACTTTTTAAAAGCAGTAAGTAATTTCGAAAGTAGAAGTACCTTTTCATCTGTGCTTTATACATTTGCATTGTAATGGTTTTTTTTTAATTTTCTGTTGGTATAAACTGCGAATTGCAATGTAAAATAGAATTCATTTTTTCACTAGTAGTTTTTGGTTTATCTTACAGGGTATTTTCGATAGGTTGCTAAAATTGAATGCTTCTTGCAGGTATCGTTACCAGCACTGTACCTTTTTACTGGTGAGCTTTTTCCTACGGTATTAAGGAACGCTGGACTAGGAAGTGCTGTTATGTGTTCTAAATTAGGATCTATGCTAGCGCCGCTTGTATTATTTAGGTGAAATAGAATGGTTCATTCCTTTGTTAGTTCTGGGACTTTTATCAGCAATGGAAGCGGCTCTTGTGCTTCCCTTGCCAGAAACACTGGATACTATTCTGCCTGAAACTATTGCAGATATTGAAATTATAAAAGTGTAAGTAACTGCGTTAGATTAATGGTATATCCAAATTGTATAAAACGGAGATTAAGTTAGTTATTGTTATTATTACTTAATTGATATCGTTATAAAAGTTTGGCTCTTACTATCTATTGAGGTTTTATTTAGATTTCAAATTCAAAATCCAAATGTATAATGTGTACTTTATTAATTAATTACCGTGTATGTTCTGGTATTTTCAGCTATACCGAAAATAACTGATTATACATTTATCGAAATTGTATATAGTTTTCAATGTAATCCTTATCAAGTGCATAATATGTGGAATAAATAATGTTTTGAAACACAATTATTTGTAAATCTAGTGGGTTACTAGATTTATAAATAATACATATACATATTCCAGAATTGCAAATATTGTCGTTCAGTTTCTTGAAATCTTTAAGCTCAGTAAAACTATTTTACAAAAGAGATAAAATTTTCATATATATATATATATATATATATATACAGGGTGTTTCCGTTTTAATTTTGAATACATTAGGAAAATACTTTCTTGGTTATTTAAAATTTAGAAAAACAAATAGGAGTAATTTTTTCATTATATCTTCTAGGAAAATAGAGCAATCAAACAAAATTTTGTACGCTTACCTTCCTTGTATAGGTTTATTTTCTGAAGTTATGTTCCTTCAAATGCGTCAAACCAGTGGCGTGCAATGGGGTTACAACTGTTTTATTTCAAGAAAAAAAGTACGCCACTGAGGATTTTCAATTGGTTTTCTCTTTTGTCAAAATCCTAATAAATTTGCAGTAAGATGCGCTTTCATAGATCTTAGATTAAGGTTCTAGTTTCAGAGATACAGAACAAACATTATTTTGAGTTGGCCATAGAAATACTAAAACAATTGTTAGAATGTTGTTTGTACCTGCCAATCTGTTCGGATACTTTAGTTATTGAATTTGTAATATTGTTAAACGAAAAATACCAAGATAATTTTTCCATACTGAGTATGTGGACATTCACTTTGTTTATGGTATCTGCAATGGAAGTTCTCATGCAGCAGTCCAGGAATATCGGCATCGTTTTCCGGAAAGAAGAGTACCTAATGCGGAAGGTTTTGTTGATAGACATCGCCGATTGTGAATTTGGATTGAGGAAAGTTAATGAGCAAAATCGAGTCCAAAATCGGAACAGGGATGATAACAGAATTTTACGGGCTTTTAATGCCGACAGACGGGCAGCTAGAAATCTTAACATGCAGCAATTAAGAGTGTTTCGAACTTAAAAAAAAGATCGCCAAAAAGCTTTTCATTTACTCAGAAAACATAATGGAAAATGTGCCCCTTAATTTTTGTAAATACGGTGGATTAAAATGGATTATTGGAAATTAAATTAGAAAGTGGTTAAACGAAAACTAGCCGGCGCGTGAACTAAATTCTGATGTGGGACCAATACCCTGGCTGTCGCGGTCACCAGATCTAAACCCGTTAGATTTCTTCGCTTGGGGCTATGTTAAAGAAAAAGTTTACAGCACACCCGTTGCAACCAGTGATTAATTGATTCTAAGGATAGAAAATACCAGCAGCAATGAGCTCAGCGAAAACCAAAACATGTTGACAAATGCGATATATTTATTAGTACAACGTAGTCAAAAATGTGTTAGGATTGGTGAATTGCACTTTGCGTATCTTCTTCAATCCTCTTGTTTTTTTTTTATTTTAATATAAATATTTTCTAAAACGATCAGTGTTATTTTGTTTGCTTTGCTAATATCTCTGAAAGTAGGACCTTGATCTAAGGTCTGTAGACCGCCTCTTATTCCAGATGGAATGGAGATTTTGAAAATAGGGAATAAAAATTGAAAAAACCCAGTAGCGTACTTTTTTTATTGAAATAAATTCGTTGTAATGCCGTTCCAGGCCACTGCTGTGGGACATTTGGGGGAGCATCACTTTAGGAAATAACCCTATACAAGGAAGGTACGCGTACAAAATCTTCTTTGATTTGTTCCATTTTGCCAGATGATATAATGAAAAAATGATTTGTTTTTCTAAACTTTACACTCTGTATCTCTCATAGGAAGCGAGTGAGAAGCATATATGTCATAATTTTCCGAATCCGAATAGCCAGGAGAGTATTTTCCCAAAGTATTCAAGATTAAAACAGAAACACCCTGTATATAAATGTACGAATATTCTGGTTTATATTTAATACGGTTTGCAATGTTTATTAAAACCTGAGTTACATTTGTTAAATATAAAAACTACTAGAGATTCGGTTCAGATATTTGGAAAATATGTATATGTCAACATTAACTGTCACATGTAACATGCTACTACTTCTATATCTATATTGTCTACGAAAATGGATTTTTTTAAAGCACAAACTTCCGATATTCTTTGGAAACTAATGAATTCTGTATTATTAATGCAACACCTTATATTTTAATCGAAAGTGCGTTTGCTTGCCGTACTGGGGGTTTATTTATAACATAGAATAAATGTAGTGATCGCACTTTGCAGTTTGATGTAATTTTCTACTGAAATTCATCTATGTAGAGCTATTAAACATAACATAAAAGAAAGCAGAAGTGAACTCACCATTTTATTAAAGCTAAATGGCTGTATGGCATACAGGTCATTTAAGGACACTATCTAGTAGCTTAAGAACTAATTATCAAATTACTTCGTTAATCTTCATTCAATTTTGACGAGGTTTGCAGCAAATGAGTTGGTAAAGAAAGCTGCCCCATGGTGCGAAAAAAATTTAGCAAAAATACAGCCCTTGTGTTTTTGAAAATCCAAGGAAATACTGATAATAATGATGCATAGATTCGGCCGTACATTATTGAACTTTAGTGACTATGCGAAAAATAGAAAAAATCTTTCATTTAAGTTGTTTTGGAAGTCAAAAGTTGCGTTCTTAATCATCTTCATTTTATACTCGAATATTTACAGAACATATGCCAAACATAGAAAGAATTATACGATTATTAATCTTAGTTGATGAGTTTGTATTTCTATAAAGTAATTCAAAAACTACTGTACCGATCTTTGAAAATTCACAAGCGTACGTTTAAGAATTTATCTAAAACAGGAAACAGTTCATTCCCTAAGAATTATTAATTCAGCTAAGTTATACCTACTTTATAATATAACGCTTAGGTAGTGGAAATATAAAGCTCATGACAATTTCTGGAAGAAACCAACTTAATAATGACGCATTTCCATAGTTTTAGAAATTTTTAAAAACATATTCTCATATCGGTTTTAACGAATTTAATTAAATTTTGTAAGGTCATACAAGTTTTAAAGGCCTACCAAATTATTTTTTACTTTTTAAAAGAAGCGCGTTTCTGATTTCATTTAAGAATTTTTGAGAATTTTGACGTTTAATATTTCGTTAATGAAAAACCATTAATTTAACCAATATGTTCCTTAAATTGTTATGTGATATGGCGATGTTAGTCGTTGATCAAGGTGAACCGTTTAAATCTCTTGTTTTCCGTTGAATATCACAATTCTGTATTTGAATTGGAGGCATTTTAACTCTAGGTAATATAATATATAGGAGTATATAATAACAACTACATACAATGGTTGTTTCACTCGAGGAGTGTTGTAGTTGTGATATTATTACAATATCATCTGCATACTGTGTTGTGTGGTTCAAGTGTGTCAAGCATAAAACGGTAAACAATATTAGCCCAAGTATAGAGCCTTGTGGCACCCTGTTATTTATTTAAGTTTAATAGGTGAAGGTTTTGTCAGTTGATTTTAAGATAAAAGTATCTGTTCGTTAGGAAAGATATAATATTTCCTAAGCAACATGGTATATTTAGATGACCAATTTTGTATATTTATCTAGATTCTATCGTTAATTACTTGTAATCTGTGTCACTGCGTTTAAAATTTAACTGTCAGTATCAGGGTGCACGTTATACGGGCCTCAGTAGTGTCAACTTCAAAGTAACAATCACAGCCTGCTCTAATTAAATTTTATTTAGATAGTACTTTATTAGCACAAAATAAGGGTATTCAAAATATATAATAATATTTTTCTTCGTATATTGCAGACGATCTTCAAAAAATAAAATGGATAAAGGTGATTACGGTTTAGTGCCAGATAAACCCGAAGGAGAAGATAATTGATTCACAATTCTATTTTGGTGTAATACAACATCCTGTAGATATATGTATTGTATCTCACGGGAACAAGTTTTTTATATTTATGACATAAGTAACAAATAGCAGCATTTACGTTTATCGCACAGGACTTTATAGGATAATAATAATAATTGTGCGATTAAAGGTTGTAACATTAAGACATTGTGTAAAAACAAATGTATATTACCAGTGACTGTAACTGCAATAAATTGCAGCTATTTACTGTAATAATTTGTACTTAAAATTGTTGCATTATTAGTCTTCATAATGTAATATTTCCATGTGAATATATTGTTGTGGAACTCTTGTTTAAATTATTTCAGTCATTGCTGCAAAATTGATATCATCATTATCTGTAACAGCATAGTATGATCACCCTAAATGTACCCCAAAGTACTACTTTTAAAATTTGCTGATTTATAATCATACTGATTAGTGAAATCTACGTAATACATCTCAACTAGGGATTTTTAAATTACGGTTTATGTGAATATTGTCATTTATCACGAGAAAGGAAGAATTAAATAATTTAGCGATAAAGAATGACATTCCTGCTATATTCATTCTGATTGATATTTTATAAGGTTTTTTAATTCACAAGAATTCTTTGGGATTAGGTAATTTTTATTTCTAGTACTGTTGTGATGTATACGTAACGATAATGTAATAACAGAGTTATAAATCATAAGTATTTAAAATTGCATTACAACTTTCAAGGCAAATTATTACATGGCGTTCGATATCAATTAAGTATAAAGCAAACGAAGTAATACATTTAGAGCTTCTGCTCAAAAGAAACTTTCCTAAAATATTGCTTCTATTATACAGGGTGATTGTAAACACGTGTCAAAAAATTTAACCAGTAAACTACTAAATCCTTTAGTATTTTTTTTTAATCGGCAGCTGTACGTACGGAGATGTTGATCTTCAAAGTTCTTTTACATCAATTCACTAAAATGTAAATAACTTTTTTGTTTGTTGTTCCATTTCGATAAACTTGTGAAAAGTGGGTGAAATCTGAACGCGAAATGAAACATTGGTTTAAAATTTGGAAATTAGGTGTATGTATGTAGTTATTTTTTTTTCAGTATCCTAAAACAACAGCGTTTATCAAAATGGGACAAGAAACCGGTAACGGTAGCGTTAAAATAAAAATCAAAACTACTGAAAACACGGCAATTCCCGTAGCAATGGCAACACTGGTTAGGTACAACGCTACTAAAAGCTTTCAGAATCCAGAGCCATTTGGTGTCTTTGCGTGGAAGAATAGCGGCGAACGGCGAAATAGTTCTTAGGCCGTGTTCTCACCAAAAGCAACCGGCGACCGCAACGCAACAGCAACGCGACTCTGCGCTAATGTTAAAATACACGTGTTTGCACCTACTAAAAGGAAACTCAACTGCAACGCAACCAGTTGCTAATTGGTTGCCGGCAGCGCTGCATACCGCGTCGCCGTCGCCAGTTGCGGTCTACAGTTGCCAAGAACTGCTGGGTCATGGCGGACGAGACAGCAAAATCTTGAATTTTGTGGCCCTTGTTAAAGCACACACATGTTTATATGATTTGACAAAGCCATCTTATACACATCAAAGAAAAAGCCTGGGGAGAAATTATATAATAAATATATTTTCATGTGACGAGGACGACATTTTGTTCAGGACTACCGAAACAAGAAATTTCAAAACAATTGATTTCAGTAAGTACACAAGAGCAACTCAACTGAAGTTGCGGTCGCATTGCAGTTGCGTTGCCGTTGCCAGTTGCTTTTGGTGAGAACACGGCCTTAGATTTCACGACAGATGGTTCTATGTACACTTGCTGCTAGTCAATATTCATTAAACATTCTGGCTTTCTTCAAACTGATACTGAATTGTCTGTCTGTGAGGCGAAGCGAGATGCGAATTCGGTTTGCGAATTCTAGGGGAGCGACCGCCCCCCTGTCTCTCGCTGGGTACGCCGTTGGATGTAAGGGTCAAATAACCTCAGCCGTACGTGGTTAAAGATATCCGCACATCTTTAGTATCACCTTGTACACATTCACGCCTAAAACAAATATTTTAATACAGTGTATGCCGCTTATTGAAATCACGGATAATGTTGTCATTCGAGTATTGTTCCTACTTCCGCGAAGAATGGGCCGATCCCCATACTTATGACTTGAGTTTATGTTATATTTTTTCTTGGGTTTACCTTCTTTTTTTAAGTTTCATGAAGTTGCCTTTAGCAACTCTGTGATTGCCTTTAGCAACTCCATGATACACATCCCACCCAGCTTATCCCTGCTCAGCACATGTCGTGCTATTCACAGGTCTAACATGCCCCACCCTTGAACAATTTCATGCCCAACTACAATTAAGACACCACAGACACCCTGGGAAAGTTAGTGCTCAGGATTCGAACCTGAGCGATTTTGGTAGAGTAACTCCAAATCCAAGCGCCGCGGCCACTACTCTACCGCGGTTCTCAAAAGGATTACCTTGCTTGCATGTGTTTGTTTTTCTATTTTTAAGTTCGAGTGGCACTCTCTCTCTCTCTCTCTCGCATAAGTTAACAGTATGTAGGCTGGTTGGCAGTAGCGAACTTTACGATTTATTCTAACCTTATGCCATAGCTCACGTAAAAAAGATGTGATAGCTTAAAAGAAAAAATAATTTGGAACAAATGATAAGTCGTCGAAAATAAGCTAGCGGAATGCAGCAGCACAATTAAACATTTCACACACACACACACACAGTTTTGTGTAAAATAAAAAAAAACCGTTGTGAAATAGAAATCGTTGCAAAAAAGAATGACAATTTAGACACTAAAAGAAAGCAGAAAACTTGCGAAGAAACGAAAAAGGAAACGAATATTTTCTTGCAATTGAGGAATGGTTTTACTGCCTATTATTATCAATCGGTTATTATTATCAAAAAACCCGAGTCCCTATGTGATACATTAAGCGGCGTGCACTGTATTTGAATGACCATTAACAACTGTTAATACTGCTTAGTTGATACTCTTGGCAGAAGGAACAAAAATAATACAATATCTAGGTGATAATTGATAATATTGTAAACTGTACATATTTATAAACGTGCATTATTCAACTGGTGATAACAAGTTACTTTAGGATAATGTATTAATTTTATTCTATGAAATCTGTATATTGGTACAGCAGGGGTTCGATTATGAGAACGTTCATTATAGCTAACAATTAAAATTTTATATTTCGAATTCTACAGTGGGATCGAAAGTGATTGCTGGCCACGTGATTTCCATTTAGTCCCATTATTATTAACAAATGGTTAGTTTTTTTGCAAACTTGTTGTTTATCAGTACTAACATCCCGCGAGTCCATAGCGGTGCTTGTGAATTGTGTCTACGCTTTCGTTGCTAAAAGGTCGTATCAGTCATTTTACTAGGTAAGACAGTCAAATTATAAAGTTTTGCTGTAAATAAGGAAGTGTGTAATTTCACATTAACATGGTACAGGAGTCATGTTGCTCAACGGTACCAGGAAATAGGCAGGCTCTTTAAAGAAAAATATAAAGGCAGGGCATTTGCGCTTGCGGAAGATACTGTACACGATATTCATCAGAGGATGGAAGTTCACCTTTTGCCTACTTTATGTTTGGACAACTTAAAATTATTGAATATGCAAATCGTTTACACACAGCAGGAATTACAGAAGGCCATAGTGCACGCCGTGAATGAAATCACACCAAGACAGTTGGTAACTCTTGTTGAAACTATGAAGGGCAGTGTTAATTTTTGTTCAGTTAATGACGGGAGACATTTCGAGCAACTATTGTAAGAAACAATTTTACAAAATGTTCTTTTTTGTATTCATTTAAAGTGTTATTAACGTAAGTAGTACAACTAATTTATACTGGGAGCAGAAAGCGAAAGGTAATAATTGAAGGAGAAGCATGTGACGAAATAATGATTATGCGTGGGGTCAGACAAGGGTGTATTTTATCACAGTGTTATTTAATATATACTCCCAGAACATATTTAATGAAATACTTAATCAAAATGGCAGTGGAGTAGTAATCAACGGGAAGAGAATAAGCTACATACAAGATTTACAAGAAATAACAGAACGATTAAGTAATACTAGCTATCAATACGGCTTAAAGATGAATCTACAGAAAACGAAATTTATGATTTTCACAAGAAAACATAACTCACATGCTAATCTAATCGTAAGCAATAAAGCGATAGAAAGGACATACTCTTATAAGTACTTAGGGACTTGGCTTGAATTCACCGGGCAATAGAAAAAGGAGATACGAATAAGAATTTAAATCGCCAGAGGAGATTTCTAAAAATGAAAAGTTTGTTAACTAACAGTAGTCTAAACCTAGAATTGAGAATGAGAATTGTTAGATGCTATCGATATCGATATTAATGTATTGGATGGAAGCGAGGACATTGAAGAAAGAAGACATTAAAATATTGGAAGCGGTAGAGATGTGGATTTACAGAAGATTACTAAGAATATCGTGGACAGAAAGAGTGACGAATGTAGAGGTGCTTAGAAGAATGAATAAGGAATAAGAAGTAGTGAAAACAGTGAAAAGAAGAAAACTACAGTATTTCGGAAACATTATGAGAAGACCAAAATATGCATTGCTACAACTCATAGTCCAAGGAAAAGTACGGGGGAAAAGGAACGTTGCACGAAGAATAAAATCCTGGTTACGCAACCTCAGAGAATGGTATGGTTGCAGCACCATCGAACTATTCAGAGCAGCCGTGAATATAGTACGAATAGCTAACCTCTAGTAAGTTGACGACACCCGCAAGAAGAAGAATTATAGTAAGCATTTTTTGTAAAAATAGGAAATGTGTTTTTACTCATTTAAACTATAATGAAATTTATTGTGTTTCTTACGCACAGGTTAACTTTTGTAATGTGAAGGTTTAGGCACGACATAAATTGTAATTTACGACAAGAATAGGTTAAACGTCTCTAAAGGTAATTTTTGTTGTAAAACATTCCGCACAAACATTTTTTTTAATAAGCTCGCCATTAATTCTTAATTTCCCGCATCGTTTATAATACCATTTCACGCTAGTGGAATTAGTCAAGGGCACATCAAGTAGTAAGCGAACAGTATGAAGCAGCACCTTTAGTCATTTTCAATCACTCTGTATATAATGCGTCTTGCTTTGCCGTCTCGATAAGTTTTGTTTCATAATTATGAAAACAAAAATGCTTACTTTATTTCGTGAATGCTAAATTATGAAAAATTAGAAAATGTGAATTTCCACTCTTAGCTGGTAAAAATAGAATATCAAAATCATAAAAGGCGGCATGTTTAAATCAGAATGAAGTGTTAATATAGAATGTAATTATCTCCATGGTTTCAATAATAGCGGCATATAATTTAAAGAAAAGTCAAGGAAAAGCCTATAAAGAAAAAATATTAGAATAATAAAGGAAATTAAATAAGAACATATAAAACACACAGTTGATCATACGAACAGAAACACAAAAGTGGCACAAAAAACTTGTTTACAGATATACATAAATTTGAAATCTATATTGGATCTTGTAATATAATTAATTTAATTCGGAATTTTTAAAACTGACCTTAATTTTATAGGCTACCTTCTGCGTCATGTTTGCGTCAGTTGGTAAAAATTTTAATACGAAGAGAGTCGTTTCTATGTTTCTTACATAACTTTTAGGTTGTCAAGTTATGGTTTTTAATAACTATAAGTATAGGCTATAATGTTAATTTGTTGAGTTAATGCACTACATCAATTACAAAATTCTTAAATGGACACCATTGGTAACAACTCCTTTCTATTACAAAAACGAGTGTAATTGTTATTAGCGTTAATTGTTCTGTAGCTTAAATTACTATGAATATCAAGGAGCTCAATACACATATACTTTGTTATGAAATTACGGTAGGTTACGACTGTATAGCAGTTGGTTTGTTTATTTATTTATGTACGTTGTTTTATTATGGTTGCTTCGGCCAATCACCGATACATCAGGCAGTTACCTCATAGCCGTTGTCGAAATTAATGTATTTGACACGCTCAGAAATACCTGGAAATCACACATATGAGACTTATTCGGAAACAAAAGTCCGTACAAATATTGCCGCCGAATGAGGAGCGTAGTCAATTTGTCGTACTGTGGGGGTGGTTGATGAGCTAGCCACACGTCACTTAATCGTGGGTCTGTGATTGTATTCAGTTATATAATAAAACGCTAAGTGACACTTTACGCTTTAAGTGCTTTAAATACAACTAGGAAAGAAACTAGGTTCACATTTTCTAAAACCATAGCAGTACTGACAATAATCTATCACAATGAAACTTGGGCGACAAGTAAACGCAAACAACAATAAATGAAACCTGAATGAAGACATGACTCAGGACAGAGAGGATTGGAAAAAGGGATTGAGTAGGAAGCGTTTGCTTGTGTAATGATAATGTTCCATGTATTGTAATTATCTAGTTATATATATATATATATATATATATATATATATATATATATATATATATATATATATATATATGCTGTGGTTGGTTTCCAGGAATTCTTCCGCATAGCAACTTCTTGGTTCTGGGACGAACCGGACTGGTTGTCTTGACGACGTTTCGGCAAAGTCACATTTACCATCTTCAGGTCTTGTCGGATACCTTTCTGCTGATGCTTCTTGTAATACGACTGTTGACGTTCGTTTCTGCTGGAGCTATATACACTTCTTGGCCGTTCCGTGTGGTTGCGCTTTGTTGATTTCGGACTCGGTTGCGTGTGACGGGACCGGCCATGGCTGGAACGTTCTGATTTTGTTGAGGTGGATTTGTGTTTTCTTGCTGGTTTCTGTTGTATGTTTGTTTTTTGGCTTTTTCGGTTTCCAAGTGGATGGTAGTCTTTGGGTGTCATCACGAGAATTTAGGTTTCTTGGGTGTTTCTCGATTTCTATTGCTTGCCTTATTATTCTTGATTTCAGGTGTCTTATGTTGGCCAGTACTTTGGTGTTTTCGAAAGCAATTTTGCGAGATGATGTGCTTACGTATTGTGTCAGTGATGAAGTCTTCTCGTTCTTTCGTACGGCATTTTCGTGTTCTTCTTTTCTCACATTGACCCGTCTATTCGTTTGACCTATGTATGTTTGATCTCAGTCCTGGCAAGGAATTTCGTAGACACCTTGATTCTCCAGAGGTATCCTTGTTTTGGGTTTTCCTAGAATGGAGCTGATCTTTCTGTTTGTTGTGAATGTAGTTTCCACATTGTGTCTTCGTTGAATTCTAGAGATTCCGTCTGTTGTTCCTTTGACGTACGGCAGGTAGGCTTTGGATGTAAGTTTTTCTTTTTCATCCTGTGGCTTAACTCGGCTGGGCTTAAGTGTATCATTGATGGTTTGATTCTTGAAGCCATTTTGTCGCATAGCTTTTCGGAGTTTCTTCATTTCTTGGTCTATGTTTTCTGGGTCTGCGAGTCGTTGAGAACGGGTGACCAGGGACCAGGGACCAGGCAAAAATACCCTGGTCGCCCGTTCTCAACGACTCGCAGACCCAGAAAACATAGACCAAGAAACGAAGAAACTCCAAAAAACTCTGCGACAAAATGGCTTCAAGGATCAAACCATCAATGATATCCTCCTTAGTTAATCAAGAAACAAGAATAACTGATCAACATATCTTTCTATGTTGGTCAACCCAGGAGCACACAGCTCATCAACAAAGCAATAGCTTGTTTCAATTGGTTTTAAAATCAAAACGTTAGAACCACATGCATTATTCAATGAAAATCATAAAAGTGTACTGTTTATACAATAAAACATTCAGAAATGTATTATATAATGTGAACTAAAAAACTTAAATATTACAGCGGTATTTAATCAAACTATATATCAAGCAATAAAAGCACTTTGTTGCTGTAGATAATATTTATCTACATTTGTAGGACAAAACTCAATTACAAACTGCAACTGACACTGTACAACAAATTGAAACAAAGGAAAATAAATTATGAGTAATATAAAATAAATCAGCTTAGTATAACGTTGTATAGGACTTGTCCTCCCTTGCAAGGCAATGGCAAACCAGGGAGGTATTCTGCCTAGTAAATTTTCTCTGGAGTAGAAGTGTTTACCCTTCCCGTGGTTCGGAGCCCACGTTAAGCTGTAGGTCCTCTATCTCTGTGGCACTCTAAACGCGCAACACTGGCGTAGGAGAGAAGGTCGGTACGTCTCATAAGAGATAAAGCACTCGAAGAAGAAAAAGAAGAAGGACTTGTTGCACAGAATGACGTCAGTCGACGCCACCACCAATGAACATTTTTTTATTAGGGAAAATGTGTTGGCAGGCTATGTTTGTTGACTTACATCATCATTACCTGCTATATCTATACTAGCGTCAAGACTAATTTGAAAATTAGTTTCTGTGTATCAATTATAATATTTAAAAAATAAAAATAAACAAATACTCCTAATAAACAACGAAGATGTTAACTGGAAGTATAGTTTTGACGATGGCCTATAAAAATTAATAATATGCTAGTTTCTTAATTATTTTGTGTTACATGATTATGCCAAAAATACAGTTTCAACCGCATATTGCGATTTAAAAAATTCTTTTATTAGAATTTACATTTCAGCTAAACTCTGCCCCTCAGTTGTTGATGTTTTCACGTCCTATCTAATCTCTATGTGATTTCTCGTTTCTTGACTTGTTCTACTTCGATATAGCAGTTTACTACATGCAAAGCAATAAGAATTATTTTTAGTACGACTTGGTTTTAAATGCTCATTTACATGAGCTTAAATTTAGCTGTTAAAACGAATATTTTTATGTGAATATTGCTATATTGGTATAACGGTATAGAATAATATACCCTGTGTCTATAAAGTAACCCCCCCCCCTACTAATTTTTGAACGACTTGATATTTTACCACAAAATTTGGTGTGCTTTAATGGGAAATTAAATATTATTTTTTAGCCCATGATTAAATTTTCTATCATTTAAAATGGCGGCTGGGCGCCATTTTGGATTTTTATTTTAAATAGAAAGGGGGGTCGAGTGACACCTCATTTGAAAGGTCTTTTAATTCTGCGTCTGATCCTAGAGTTTCAAAGAAAAATATTCAGCCAGCACAAAATTACAAATGTTTGAAGATAAAGAAGTCTATTTAAAAAAGCTAAGAATTACAGCAAAAAGAAATGAACTTAAGTGTTCAAAATGTTCACCATTCACTTCTTGGCACATAAAAAGTCGGTTATGAAATTTCTGCCTTACATTTTCATAAGTTTCTGGAGTGATATTTCTGCAAACTTCTGTAATGCGTTGCTCCAGTTCTTCAATTGTTTCTGGATTTTTTTATCAAGTAGGTAGTCCACTTTTTCATTTGTTTTTTTGCTGTTTGTTGTCATTTATAAGCTAATCTTAATTACAACTGTCAAGTGTAAATTCGGTTGGCATTTTCACTTAAAAATATCTACGTTATTGTAAATTTAGTTCATTATTTCGTCTAAAAATGCCTGTTTCTGACTTCCTCAACGGACATTTTCCTGGAAAATGGATTGGTAGGCGGGGGCCTGTGGAATGGCCGGCTCAGTCCCCAGATTTAACCCCCTTAGATTTTTTTCTATGGGGATATCTGAAATCAAAAGTGTACAGAACCCGTCCAGAAACAATTGAAGAACTGGACAGAAGTTTGCAGAAATATCACTCCAGAAACTTATGAAAATGTAAGGCAGGAATTTCATAACCGACTTTTTATGTGCCAAGAAGTGAATGGTGAACATTTTGAACACTTAAGTTAATTTCTTTTTGCTGTAATTCTTAGTTTTTTTAAATAGACTTCTTTATCTTCAAACATTTGTAATTTTGTGCTGGCTGAATACTTTTCTTTGAAACTCTAGGATCAGACGCAGAATTAAAAGACCTTTCAAATGAGGTGTCACTCGACCCCCCTTTCTATTTAAAATAAAAATTCAAAATGGCGCCCAGCCGCCATTTTAAATGATAGAAAATTTAATCATGGGCTAAAAAATAATATTTAACTTCCCATTAAAGCACACCAAATTTTGTGGTAAAATATCAAGTCGTTCAAAAATTAGTTGGGGGGGGTTACTTTATAGACACAGTGTATACTGCCCATATCTGAAAATACTTCATTGCAGGGTTGCAATACCTTTTCTTGTATATTAAAATACAATTTCAAAATAGAATTACCCAGCTATTATTAACGTCTGGGGTTAATACTTACAACCACAACCAGCTTGCACTATTTAAAAAATGTTTTTTCTCGCCAGAGGACATCCTTATGAAAGTGAGCTCAGGTAAACGACTAACCGAGAGGCGAGTGTTCCTCTTTGATGGCTTAATGATCCTCTGCAAACCAAATTCTCGGAGACAGAGCTCTGTACATCAGACACACCCCGAGTGTCGAATCAAAGAACGGTTTTTCATCAGAAAAGTGGAAATTGTGGATCATCCAGACACGGAAGAAATGAGAAATGCCTTTGAAATATCTCCCCGTATCCAACCGGCTGTTACGCTGTGCACGAAGAGCGTAGAAGACAAGAACAGTTGGATGGCCGACTTAGTGATGCTCAACACTAGGTCTATGTTGGATCGAATATTGGATAGTATTTTGTCTGACATGGAACGGAAACATCCTCTTAGGTTACCATCGCCGGAGCTGTATAAATTTGCGGAGCCCGACTCAAAGGATAACATTATTCTGGAACAGAGGGAAAATGGGGGCGTCCCCTTAATTAAGGTACCCGTGAAGATGACATTCAGTTAGTTATAGTGAATAACAAGTTGTTTTTTAGGGTGCCACACTTTACAAACTAGTAGAGAGATTGACTTACCACATCTATGCGGATCCAAAATTCGTGCGGACGTTTTTGACGACATACAGGAGCTTCTGTGCACCCTCCGAATTGTTAGATTTATTAATAGAAAGATTTAATATACCAGATCCTTCCCTTGTTTATGAGCAAGATAGCTGTGATACTGATAAAATGCAAAAGAATTCCCAGAGAGAAGACTGGAAACGATACAGAAAGGAATACTGTCAACCTGTGCAATTTAGGTAAGCAATACAGTGTGTTTTGCAAGAAGGGCCCTACGGTGTAACCTTTTTATTTTTGTTTTTGCCCTTGTAAATTTGTTAATTTTTTTGCTGCCATTATTTGCTTTTTATAATGTCTAAAACATTTAACCCTGCAGTTGAAGGGTGGTTTGAAAATTACACCTTTTAATGTTTTGAGATTGTTTGTTTTTCTCAACTCTATTTGTTGAGCATTGAGCTAGAACGTAAACAAACGCTTGACTTGATTTACCGAATGTGTATTTACGTAATATTCCTTGCGTTTCTAAATTAACGTTTGCGTCGTCAGAATCCATTTTTTTAAGTGAAGGTGATTTATGGACTTGGAGACATCTGCATTACAAATATTGACGTAAAAGCAATCCGCTGCTAAGTAGTCCAATGCCTGGGTGACAAATGGTTGACAAGTGGTTGCATCATGTTAAATCCTGCAATCCATTAATTAGTCAGACACAAATAAATACATAATAGTAAAAGCATTAAAGGAATAATAAACACTTAATTATTAACAATTAATATAATATAATAATAATTATCTGCCGTGTTTAACTAATATCCAACTATTTACCGTATATAGCTCCGAAAAAAAAATTCGTGAACCTACACAGTAATTTACCAAGCTCAGAAATGCAAGCTTAGGAATAAGTTTCGCATATTGTAGTACAGTCAGTAAAATATCAGGATTTTCTTCGAACGTCGAATTATACAATTTTACTTGCACCATTTTAGGAAAATAAGCACCAGGCACTGTACAAACGCTCCGAAAACCGATAACTACTGCTCAAAAAGCACACAAACTTAATCCGGTAATTACGAGTGCAAAGTAAAGGTTTTGAGCGTCAATTATTCCTTAAGTAATGAGGCATTAGCGTTATCTAGCGTAGACCAATTGCAGTGCGCGCTCGGGTGAGTCAAACAGATGCGTTTGTTTACGTTCTAGCTCAATGCTCAACAAATAGAGTTTAGTCGACTTTACACCTGGAAAACTAAAAATATTTTCTAACAGAAGATCTACCTAGAATTTATTATTTATTAGAAGAAACATTACATTTTTACGAATGTTACCAAAAAATCGTAATTTAAAAAATCAGAAATACAACAACAAAAAACTGGACTTAAAAGTAATGTACAATAACCTGAAATTAAGAAAAAAATTAATATATAATATTAGTAATTCGAATACACAAAATATTGGTTTTTCAATAATGCGTGGGTTGTCCGTAAAATAACGTCTCCAAGGCGCTAGAGTAGCGAGGAACGCTTTAACGCAAGATCTACCAACACTGGCGTGTAGCTTGATTCCCCTTCCTATCCCAAAACACAGTCGCCATCACTTTGTTGGCAGACAATGTTTGTTTAAACTTTCGCTGCTTCGGCGATCCTGAATACCGCCACTGGCGGAACTGTTCTTTTGTCTCTGGTGTCGTGTAATGTACCCAGGTTTCGTCGCCAGTGACAATTGAATACAAGAATTCCTCGCCCTCTTCTGCGTAGCAATCAAGGAATTCGCGGGCCGCTTCAACCCGTTGCCGTTGAGCATTCTGGGGACCCACCTTGCACACACCTTGTGATAATGCAAATGTTCTACCAAAATCTTGTCAATAGTAGTCTTACTGACATCAGGGATCAATTTGCGCAGCTCCCGAATCGTCACCCGTCGATCTTCAAGCATTACCCTCTCCACTTTTGCAATTATTTCGTCCGAAACCGATGGCCGTCCGGCACGTTGTTCATCATGGACGTCTGTACGTCCGTTTCTAAACTCTGCACCATTTTCGCACGTTCTTGATGTCCATATACTTCACATAACTGTCGATAAATTTCTATAGGCGTACACAAAAAAACGAATCACAGAACGTAACTCACACCTGACGGTAGCGGCGAGTAGAAGCTCCATCGCGGTCGGTTACCAAACCAAGATTAAGCGTCGCAGACAGCTCGGAGTGGTGGGGATTTGTAGGCGGGGAATCAAGCTACACGCCAGTGTTGCCAAATCTTCCTTTAAAGCGTTCTTCGCGACTCTAGCGCCTTGGAGACCTTATTTTACAGACAATCTCGTATGTAGAATGATGTTTCTTGTCCATTATCGCCCTTTTATGAAACTTTCATTCCCTTCTACTAGGATTGTGGTTTTCCCTAGTCTGCCTTGACCATGGGCCTCTGGGCATCTGCCTTTGTTTTAGACAGCTTCCTGCTGCTTTTTGTTATCGGACTCAGTTGACCTTAATCGTGTAATAACTATATTATTTCTCTTTCTTGGGTATCCATTTGCTTCTCAAGCACCTCTATTTTGTTTATCAGTTTCAGTTTTCCCTACCCCAAGTTGTTTCGTTTTTTAACATCTCTTCTCTCTTCTTTCATACTCCTTATTTCTTTGTTATGTCTTTTCAGTTCTTCCTGTAACTTCCCTACCTCTATATCATCGTTCATTATTTATCTTAATGTCCTTTTAGGTTTTTAACAATGGTTGCTTGATTTCATCCAATTCTATCTTTTGTCTTTTGAGAGTGTGTATCTATTTTAGTTAGTGTTCTCGGGGTTATCCTACTTTAGAATGTGTCTTCCTCTCGTTCTTGTTCCCTTTCCTTTTGTTCTTCAACTCTTTTTCTTTTAATGGAGTCCTTTAACGGTCCTACACTGCTCTTTCTTCTCCCCACTTATTTCCCAATATGGTTTCCACTCATGGAATTTATTCCTTATTTTTGCAGTGAATTTTTAGACTTGGCAACGTCGCAAAAATCTGACAGTGCCGATTTTACCATTTTTTGGCGCGATTGTTTGGATTGATTTTCAATTTTTTTATAAATGTTAAGAAATATACCCAAAATTGAACAATCATGTTAAAACCACCAACCTGAATATTTCATCCCCAAATGCAAAACCTCAAAACTGAAGATTTGTATGAATGTTCTATTTCACGCCCTATTAAGCAGAATTATTTTGTACGTCATGGGGATTCATCCCCTAAAATGCACTTTTGCGCAACTTCAGAAACAAAAATTTATCCAAATGTTACATTTCACTCCTTATTCAGCAAAATTGTTTTAAACCCCTTATGGAGTTGCTATGCCCTAAAATGTACTTAAGAACTAAAAATTTGTGTGAATATTATATTTCACACTGCATTCAACAAAATTATATTAAAATCTTTGTCATTCCTCACAGTGTACTGTTTTCTACCTAAATATTAAAAATTTGTTCGCTTCCATTACAAAACAAATATGCAGAGGAATTTAAAAGAAAATAATGTACAGGGTATTCAATTGAAGTAAAAAGAGCAATCAGAGAATATACAAACATAAAAAACACAAGGAGTTTCTTTAAAAAATATATAGAGGTTAATCAGAGCATTATAAAAAACAATATATCTAGTATTCCATTTCATTCCATGCATTTGGCACAACTTCAAAAAATGTATCGGAATGTTGTATTTCACTCCTTGTTCTGCAAAATGTTTTAAAAGCCCTGTGGAGTTGCTATTCCCTAAATAAAATGAAAAATGTGATTGAATATTATTTTCCGCACCCTATTCAGCAAAATTTTATGAAAATCTTTGTCATCCTCCACAGTGTACTTTCTTCTACCTAATTATTAAAAATGTGTGTACTTCCATTAAAAAACAAATAACCAAAAGAATTCAAACGAAAACAATATACATGGTATACAATTGAAATAAAAAAAGTAAGAGAGTAATTAGAGGAATGCACAAACATAAAAAAATACGGGGTGTGCCATTAAGAAAAAAATCAATTGTACCTGGTATTCCATTCATCCCGACAATGAATGATTATTTTGCTAAGTACAACTATACTATGACTTGGTTAAATAATGTTCATGGAGATACGGATAGTAAAACAGCATTGGAGTGAGTTAAAAAATTCTAGAATATCGATAGTATAAGATGTTGAAACTAGTTTCTGTTATTTTTAAAACACGATTGTTGTTGTGTCCCTTGCTGTATGATTTCTCCAACTACCCATCGAATAATCACACAACGCAGATTGTTTCTACACTATATTCGTTAATTCAAAATGTTTCAAAAACACAAGATAATACAAAAGGGTACACTATGACAGTTAAAAAACAACAATTCTAGGAAAATTAAACAATGTCAAAATTCCAACGACAACGGCAAAACAAAATCATTTTTCCTGAGCAGGTATCAAGCGTCTCCAACATTCTTCCACCTGGGAAACTTTAAACTAAACGTTTTCCATAAACAAGAGGCTTGATGCCTACCAATTACATTCCTTATACATAAGCAAATCTCCGAGGCACTTCAATTTTCCGACCATATTCAGACACACGATCGCTTTTCGTCTTTTCGCACTTCTCTTCACTTTCTTCTCGATCGGGGCCCTCAGATATATCGGCTATGGGAGCGGTCGTTCCGTCGACAAATGAGCCTTCTGCCAGACTCAACACCTCCTCCTTCTTCAGTAACTGGCGCAGTCTTCTCGAGAGGATAAAGTTTCTGGATCGGCCGTAACAGTTGACCCGCAATAATCCAATTTTACCATCTCGTCCTGGTAAAAGTGCCACTACCCGAGCCAGTGGCCAATCAATGCCTTTCGAATTGTCATCCCCGACCAAATCAACGTCACCAACCGAGATAATGTCCTCTTTATATTTGTAATGCTGACGCAATTGTCCTAAATATTCTATGCGAAATCTTTTCCGTAGATCATTTCGTAAGTTTTGCAGGTAACGTATACATCGGTTTAAAGAGATTGCATCGACCAAATCGCGGTCCGGTACACCAATTTCACCAAGCTCCCACCCTCTGAAGTCAAAGCTTGCCTCAGGCATGATTTGCTTCTACCATAAATCTGTTCAACGCTTCCGTATTGGGTAAACTGGTGACGCAGTTGTCCACATAAAATCCATTCAACAACTTTTGAACCGTCTCTGTAGACTGTAGAGTATGAAGTGTCTCCATCTTCGCAATTTTTCAAACGTTGGTTTAAATTAAATGTTATTGTCGCTCCTAGCAAAAAAAGGGCTCGCGTTCACACCAAAAACGACCCTTTGATGGCGGTAGACCTTTTTAACTCCATTTTCCGCAAGAAATATCTATTACTCTTACTCAAACTTATTTGTAGGAATTCCTTTCTTATGTCGGACGTTACACCTATCTTGTCCTTTCTAAATCGCAGAAGTATGGAAGGTATCAACTCTATAAGATTCGGTCTCTTCTCTGAATAATCATTCAGCGAAGGTTTTCTCTTTTCTCTCGCGGATGCGTCAAATACTGGACAGATCTTTGTCATCATACTTTCCTCGTTAATACCAGGTCTATGAGGAAAGTAGTATGCCGGGTTCTTTAACTCTGCTTGTGGTACTTCCTCAATTATATTTTCATTTACCCGTTCTGAGAAAACTTCTTGGTACTTATCGTAGTAACCAGTATGTCGCAGCTTACTCCCCGTCGAGTCTAAATGCCTTTTTGCCAAAACATAGTTGGATGGCAATGGTGGATGTCCCTCTAGCCACGGTAAATTTACTTCATAGCGCTTTTCGTCGTTGAAAACGATCGTTTCGTTGAACATTTCTCTTGTGGCGGCCTCTCTTTCAATTTTAGATCGTTTTTCACCAGGATCAGTGATCCCTAGCACATCTAATTGTCTTTGGATAGTAGGGATATCGTGGTCACGCTGCGAGTAGGCGAGGTGGTATTGAGCACTTTCCCCATAATACTCACCCTAGCAAAGTATGAACAGCTACTAATCCGCGCGAAAGAATGCATCGCTTACCAGTAAGTAATTTACCTAGCACATCGGATCCTATTAGCAATTCGATGGGTGCACTTACCTGGTCATCGGTCAACGTAATATTCTCTCGCTGTAGCTCCGCCGTCCAAACTCCTAAATAAGTTGGCGTTATATTATTGCAGATGACTTTTTGATCCAAAACTTCAAATTTGCACAAATAACTGCGTTCCATACTGGTCAATCTCACGTCATAACACTCGTGTATTTGTTCGGACGTTTGCACACCTCCAAATAAGGCGTGCACCATTTTCTCGGAACGTTTAATCGGATACCCTAATTCTCGCTCTGTGGATGTCAAAAGGTACGATCGTTGTGACCCGCTGTCCAGAATTACGCGCACTTCACGTTCCCCGACGGCACTACGCGCTTTGGCAAAAGTGTTGGCAAAAAGACAGGCGTATCCATATGACTCGCTAAAGCACATTCCGGCTTCACAACTTTCGAGTCTTTGTCTGAATTACCGTGTTTCGGTTTCTCGTTTTTTCCCCTTTCGGAACTGTCGTTGTTCTCTGAATCCGGACAGAGCAATGCCAGATGCCACTTTACCCGTCCGCGACGTCTTCGCCCACGACGACCTAGCTTCGCGCACCGAAAACAAGCTCTTTTATCCGTGAGCACCTTTCGTTTTTGTTCGAACTTCATGTTTTGGGCATTATAACATTTTTCCTCATAATGAGCACCCTCACAAAACACGCACTTTTGGTTTTCGCAGTTCAATAGTCCCGAAGCCGTTGGCAAACCAGTTTCTGTTGGCTTTGCTTTAATCTTCTTAGGTTTTTCACTAGATCCTAACCCAAAACCTTCAATGGCCAACGCGATACGCTCCTCGCTCTCCGCTTCCGTTTTCATGAAGAGCATTAATTTACTCAAACGGTTTTTCTGTGAAACGTTCGATTTGTTAGAAAAATCTGTCGATACGCGCAATAACTCTTCCAGTAAACAGATTCAACGAGCGGATATAATATTGCCTCGCACGTATCCGTTGTTATACACAGAGTTTCTAACGAACGTAATTCTTCTTCTTCTTTTATATAGGCTTCTGCCTGTTTTTCTCCACGCATCGTTTGATTATCTATGGAGTTTCTATCGACGTGGAAATCCAACTTTCGGCCCATCTCTTTTGTGGTCTGCCTTGACTCCTCTTTTCTTGTGGTTTCTGATCTCTTACTATTTTGATAATTCTGTTGTCATCAGCTCTGCTCTCGTGATCATTCCATTCTCTTTTCCGTTTTCTTACAAATCGGGCTATATCAGTGATCTTACATTGGTCCCTTATGTCACTGTTTCTGATTCTGTCTTGTCTTGTTTTCCCTGCCTAATTGCTCTTAATGTGTTCATCTCTGTGGATCGTAACATCTGTTTCGTCTTAGTAGTACTTCAGTCAGCAGCTTTTGAGCCGTGTTCAAGAGCGTTATTCCACCGTAGTTTTCTGGATTGCTCTTTTCTCCTCCCTTATTGTATATTGGAATAGTTGTGCTCACTTTCCATTCGCTAGGCAATTTTCCTTCCTTAATTATCATGTTGAACAATCTTGCAAGCTGTTCGTGTAATGCTTGGTCTCCATACTTTAGCATTTCGTTCCTTATTCCATCCTGCCATGGTGGTTTTCTTTGCCTTTTCGATCTCTTCCACTGTTACACTAACGGACTCGTTTTCATCTTCTCTATTTTGTATTGTAATTGTCTCTATTGCTTCTTCCTTAAATAAATTTTTGGAGTATTGTACCCAATTTCCCGCATCAATGGCATTTATTTTTACGATCTCGCTTACTTCCGCTTTTCTGTTTCTCAGCATGCGCCATATTTTTATTTGCGATTCATACAAATCCCTCTCCATGTTCTTTGTGAAACGCTCCCAATATTCTTCTTTTAACGTAATTGAGTCTCTATTTTGTCATACAAAGGTCACAGGTCGCATGATTTGAAAGAGCGTTATGGACAACCAGCTTAAAAGCTCACGCACATACACTTCAACTAGCAGATCCTCTCTTCCAAATCGTGCTTTGAGACTTTCAATTGCCTTACAATAATTCTCCGCGGTCGGCGGGTAACTTCCCACTAATTCTCTCGCGCGCGTACCTGGAGTAATAGCTAGTAGCAAATATTGGAATTTGTCTTCAGGAGGAATGTTTTCGTCTTCATTAATCTTCATGAATTGGCTCCAGAACGCCAGCCACTCACGTACATCTCCTCCAAATTTCTTGAACTCGATTTGAGGTAGTTCATACGTACTTCTTCTTCTTAGAGTGCTTAATCTCTTACGAGACGTAGCGATCTTCTCTCCTATGCCTTTGTTGCGCGTTTAAAGTTTATACATACGTGTGTTGTTTATACTTCGATTGGGTTCACTTGAAATCGCCGAGTCCGGTTCCTTGATGTGTCTACACATTGCTCTCACATGCTTCCATTTCGCGCTCAAGCGTGTCTTCCGAAGCTTCTGTTTCTAACATCCCGCTATACACCAATTCATCAAGGCGTCTTAAAGATTCTTCTTTCTGTTGCAATAAGTCGAACTTGAATTTCATCTCTGTCACGTTCCTATTATAATCTTGTAACAGAGTCTCCAATTCGTTAACAACACGACTGAAAGCTCGAAGATGAGTTGAATGATTTTTCTTTAATTCTTCCATTGTTGCGTCACTAGATACCAAAAGTACTTTCCGTGGAGAAAATCGGGCCGCGCGAACTGTTCTTTTGCAATATCCAAACTGTTTTACAGTGGATGGTAAGACGCAACGCTCGCACACAATCTTATCACCCCGACCCTTGCAGCACGCCAACAAACACACGCGTGTCCTGTCACAGTCGCCAAATATATAATATATCAATTAATAATATTAAAGCCAACATTGTGGATATTCCATACTCCAAAATGTAATTTTCACAAAAAATCTGTATAAATGTAATATTTCACAGCCGATTCAGGAAAATTATTTTAAAGCCTTCATGGGGATTTCACCTCCTAAAATGCACTTTGCATAGCTTTAGAACTAAAAATTGGCGCTCCATTAAATAGTATATAAACAGAGAAATGATAGTAATTTGAGGTTAGATTAATTTGTTTAATGCCAACTTTTTTATTTGTAGGGTTTTAAATGTGTTAAGGCACTGGGTTGATCACCATTTTTATGATTTTGAACGTGACCCCTCCCTGCTAGAAAAGCTACATTCATTCTTGGAGTCGGTCACGGGCAAGAGTATGCGAAAATGGGTGGACAGTGTTATAAAAATCCTACAGAGAAAGGTATGTGGAGTAAACAAACTTTAATAATTCACCCCAAAAGTGACTATTTTAGACTGAACCAGAGCTACAAAGACATATAAAGTTTGCTTTTGATGAACCTCCCCCGCCTATAGAGTGGCACCACAATGTCACGGAGGAAGAGTATGGAATATTAACTTTGCATCCAGTAGAAATAGCGAGGCAGCTAACGCTTCTCGAATTTGAAATATATAGAACCATAAAGCCTTCTGAATTAGTTGGGTCAGTTTGGACGAAGCGGGATAAGGAGATCACTAGTCCTAATCTTCTTCGCATGATGAAACACACCACAGTAGTAAGTCTTAATTTATATACATATTTTGGGTATGTTTTTACGCTAATCGTGGTTTTTGCTTAGGTTACAAGATGGCTAGAAAAAAATATAGTTGAAGCTGAGAATTTCGAGGAAAGAACTGCAATTTTTAGTAGAATAATAGAAATCACGACAGTGCTACAGGAATTAAATAATTTCAATGCTGTGTTGGCGTTTGTTTCGGCATTGGGTTCTGCATCCGTGCATAGGCTGAAATTTACTTTTAATGTAAGTCTCAAGTGTTCAATTTTGTGCCAAACTAATTCTAAGTTGTGTTTAGCAGAATTTACCTCAAAATCAAAAGAAATTCTTGGAGGAGTGGAGAACAGACGACCACTTGAAACGGTATCAAGAGAAGTTGCGGTCTATCAACCCGCCTTGTGTCCCATTTTTGGGCATGTACTTGACTAATATCCTACATCTCGAAGAGGGAAATCCAGACTTCTTGCCAAACACAAAGCTTATAAATTTCTTTAAGCGCAGAAAAGTGGCTGATATTACCGGAGAAATACAACAGTATCAGAATCAACCGTATTGTTTCAATATTGAACCAAAAGTTAGGGTGAGTAATTTTTTTTTAGTATTGGTTAATCTTTTCCATTAAAACTTGTCTATGATTTTTTCCATTAAAAAGGAAACAACTGTGGTGTTGTACAAATTTTGCTTAATTAGTTTGCATTTACAAAATACTTTCGAAACTGATTAACGAAAGGATCAAGAAAGTCGCAGAAGAGATATTGGGAGACTACCAATACGGATTTAGAACCAACAGACCAAATTTTCGCGTTAATGCAGGCACAAGAAAAATGCTGGAAGTAAAACATACCACTACACATGGTTTTTATCGACTTCAAACAGACATATGATAGCATCAAAAGAAATAAATTAGCGAAGTGCATGCAAGAATTCAACTATCCAAAAGAATTAATTAGACTGGTAGAAATGACGCTTAAGGGAATGGTGAATCAGATCAAAATAGGAACAGAATTGTCAAAAACTTTCCCAACCAACGCAGGATTAAAGCAGGGAGACCCATTATCGGTGGTCCTTTTCAACTTAGTACTAAACTCTATTTGTTGAGCATTGAGCTAGAACGTAAACAAACGCTTGACAGGTGCGTTGATTTACCGCTTGTGTATTTACGACTTTACGTAATATTCCCTGCGTTTCTAAATTAACGTTCGCGCCGTCAGAATTCTTTTACTGTTGCAACACTAACACCCACTGTTTTAACAACAAATTGTGCAATGTCAATCAGTAAAATCTCAGGATTTTCTTCTAACGTCGAATTATACAATTTTACTATTAATTGTTTTTTATTTAAACTAGTAGGACGTTTCTGAAACAACTTGCTCTATTTTAGGAAAATAAGCACCAGGCACTATGCAAACGCTCCGAAAACCGATAAGCACTGCTCAAAAAGCACACAAAACTTAACCCGGTAATTACCAGTGCGAAGTAATGGTTTTGAGCGTCAATTACTCCTTAAGTAATGAGGCATTAGCGTTATCTAGCGTAGACCAATCACAGCGCGCGCTCGGGTGTGTCAGACACGTGCCTTGTTGGCGTTCTAACTCAATGCTCAACAAATAGAATATAGAAAGCATAATAAGAAAAAGCAAGACAAACAAGAAAGGAACAATAATGAAAAACTCCCACCAGTGTTTAGCATACGCCGATGATGTGGCAATAATTGCATGAACAAGGGAAGAACTTACGACCACAATACAGAGAACATCCGCAGAGGCGCAAAAATTCGGACTGTATATTAATGAATCAAAAACAAAATACCTTATATCAGGCAGCGGGTTGCAAAAAGATAAGGAGCAACTGAAAATTAAAGTAGGGAAGAGAAAACATATGATCGAAAAAGTTAAAAGTGTGATATATTTAGGAATCGAAATAACCAGCGAAGGAACCACTTACCCAGAAATAGAAAGAAGAATTATGGCAGGAACAAAAAGTGCGGCAGGATTGCACAACATACTAAGGGCAAAAAACATATCCAACTCGGTCAAAAAACGAGTGTACCAGACCATGTTGCGGCAGCATGGGCCACCAGACAGAAAGACCTGAGAAAGAACGATTTATAAAACTATTTACGGAGGAATTAAAGAAGAGGGACAGTGGAGAAGAAGAACGAATGAAGAACTACAAAGATTGTACAAAGAACCGACAATTTCAAAGATAGTGAAACAAAGTCGGCTAAGATGGCTAAGACATCTACAAAGAATGGACACAAAAAGAAGCACGGATAGAAGAGCCGGAAGGCAGAAATGCAAAGGGAAGACCCAAAAAAAGATGAATGGAGAGTATAGAAGAAGACTTAGAAGGAACAGGAATAGGAGATTGGAAAAACTTGGCACGGGATAGGATCAAATGGAGATCAACAATTAACCAACCCCTGGGCCTTAAGGCCACTTCATGTGGTTACGGAGTTACGCCTGTACAAATTAAAAACTTTAGCGTCCCCTGACGGCGGACCGCGTAACCCGATCGGAACGTTTCCGCGCTTCCGAATAGTATTCGCGACACTCTTTCCAATGGGTAAGCCACATTTTTCTAACTCATCTCGTTTGGAAAATACAAGCCGCGGAATTTGTTTTCCGAAAAACTTACATGGTGTACCATTTTCGAAATGGAACAGTCGCCAGCGGAAAATTTGTCCAAGATATCTTCGGAGTTCGGGACACGTACCGCTACATTCCGCCGGTCTCGAAATTGGCCGCTGAAGTTTGAACGCCGCCGTTTCTCGACTCCGGCGTTTTTCACTTTGAAGATGGTCATTTTCAACAACGACACTCATAACCGAAATTGTAGAGCAAGGATAGCTCTACCGAACCACGCAGGCTACGACAATCGACAACTCAACGACACGTTCCTACAAACCGCGTTTCTTGGCAACTCTGTAGCAACGCTATAAAAATTTACCGGCTCGATTTACGGTACGTTTCGTCGTTGGACTTCCCGGAAAAACAAATTCGTCCCGATTGGTCAAGTTACAGCCAAGTTAACCATCAAAGTCGACAAGTGCGCCCGCTCGCTTCCACGGCCGCTATTTACAAACGCGCAGGCCCATCCGATCGTGCTTTCACCAGATCGCCGTCGACCACGTCCCCTCACCACTCCCCAAGTTTAAGTCAATTCGGTTAAAGATATAACTGATTTCAGGAGAATGTTTTTTCGGGCGGCCGGCGGTCAAGAGGGTTCGGGCGCTATGGTCGTATCATCCTAGCGTAACATCCGGCCCATTGACACGTTCCCCTAACACAGAAGCCCTCTAGGACCTTCCTCACGGCTCGCGTAATATCGTGAAAAAGCTTATCATCCCGTCGATTTCACCACGAATTTTTTGTTTTTGCTCTTGCCTATATTATTATTATTAATTTAACGCTTAAGTTAAGAAGAATTGTCAGATTACCCGGGAGGTGGTATATTTTTATTTCACTTTTCCTCCCCATTGCTCAGTAGTAATCAATACATTTTACTTTTTATTTTAATATCGACTCATTTAAACAAAACACAATGAAATGGCGTAACATAGCATAAAATTAAAAATAAAGAATGGGCGTCCGCGGACTAGAGGT
Source organism: Limonius californicus (assembly GCA_014611495.1). Classification (NCBI taxonomy): domain Eukaryota; kingdom Metazoa; phylum Arthropoda; class Insecta; order Coleoptera; family Elateridae; genus Limonius; species Limonius californicus. Next base: position 29,380 of record JABXWE010015352.1, read on the forward strand.
TAGCGCGTTAGACTTCTACGCTGGAAGTCCTGGGTTCAATTCCCAATACCGGAACATCGGATTTTTAACGGCCGTTTGTGACGCCTGCTGATAATCTCTAACTAAGTAAGTAAATAATTGTTAATGATAGCCTCCCGGAACCTCAATCGAAGATGGGCGGTTCTCTGCTTATCTCGAATAAATATATTAATTAACTTTGTGTTAATTTCCTGGAAAAGAGGGCGCCAACGGCTAATAATAAAATACACTACCATTAACGCAGATGTCGATTGGTTAGCCGTACCCACGGTGTATTACTTACTTAATACGTTACTACAGAAACGATGATAGGTAACAATAAATAACAAACACAATTGCAGCAACAATATTTAATATGAGCAAAAATAAATAAATATGTAGTATGTAAATGTAAACCCAAGGTTGCAACAATAATAAATATAATTATAAGTGTAACCTGTATCGGTACACAACTAACAGTGCAATCACTCTATATAGCCCCAAAAATACCTGACTGAGCTACAGTAGAAATACTGCGTTTCACTACCCAACCAACGCCCTCAAACCGCGTCCTACACTCTATTCGCAAAAGGCCTTTCGAGGAGTACAGCATAGATAAGAGAATCCAAAAATTCGCTGTGAAACCCGAACAAAACGCAATATTACCGCTCCTGTTGACTCACGCTGTATATACAGTGAAATTCCCGTGTATGTACGCTAATACTTATACAAACTAATATATCAATGAATTATGCTAATAAAGTAATTCGAAATACACTGTACAATTACAACATAGTTCTTATCTATCCCAAAATATAAATAAGTTCATACAAATAAACAAGATTATTTACAATGATTCCGAAATTATCAGAATTAAAAATAAATTTGCACTTCCCTTGTTAATCTGTCTGGAAATTCCTAAAACAGCTTCGAGTTCGGCACGTGTTCTCGCTGCACGGCAGGAATGACTTCGAATTCTAGTTTCTCGCAACCAGCAGATTTTTACCATAGAAGGCACCAATTCTTCGGACGAATTTCGCCGTCCCCAAGTTGTCTAATTTCGAATACAAGGAAAATTTAGGACCGCTATAATTTAAAAGACAAAGGAAACTTACCAATCGGAACTACGATTGACACGACAAAAATCAAGAAAGGAACGAAACGTTGATATAAAGCGACAAATACTGTCGATAACGTAATCAAACTATCTACAAAGATCACGTTATAAACTATGATATTCCCAGAAAATTGAGATGAACTCTAAGTAAAACACTTTAACGGGAAACCACATTCAACGACACGTTCGTTTGCTGTCAGACGCAGAGAATCAATCACCGGAAATCCTGTTTAACTAATATAAATCATGCGTAGTAAGTCAAAATGTTATCAAGCAGTGAGGGAAGTTAGAGTGAAATGGGTTGCGGACAACCTAGGCGAAAATACCGTTACACGTTCTCCTTCACAAGGCAATGGCTACTAGCGAGGTATTCTGCCTAGTAAATCTTCTCTGGAGTAGAAATGTTTACACTTCCCGTAATTCGGAGCCCACGTTAAGCTGTAGGTCCTCTATGTCTGACACTTTAAACGCGCAACACAGACAGGAAATGAGAGAAGATCGCTGCGCCTCCTAAGAGATACAGCACTTATAGAACATAAAATTATGACAAACTAGGCAGTAGTTTACTAACATGAGCAAAAAATTTAAAAATTTGTAGATATTTACTTCAAGGTTCAATAGTCGGCTGATACATTTCGATTCTTTTCTTCTGTTGGTTCAATTAATCGTAAAACTAATTGTATAATAGTGAATCTGTGACGTGGTATACCAAACTCTATTTGTTGAGCATTGAGCTAGAACGTAAACAAACGCTTGACAGGTGCGTTGATTTACCGGATGTGTATTTACGTAATATTCCTTGCGTTACTAAATTAACGTTCGCGCCGACAGAATTCTTTTTTAGAAGAATTGGTGGTTCTGAAAAGAACAATTTTTTTAATTAAAGGTGTTTTATGGACTTGGAGACATCTGCATTACAAACCGATAAGCACTGCTCAAAAAGCACACGAACTTAACTCGGTAATTACGAGTGCAAATTAAAGGTTTAGAGCGTCAATTACTCCTTAAGTAATAAGGCATTAGCGTTACGTTACGTTCTAGCTCAATGCTCAACAAATAGAGTTTAGAATATATCACAACCCCAGTAGCTCGCAAGTACTCACCAGATGGGTAGTGAACACCACTACTCCAGCTGGCACATTGAATGGAATACCTTTAGCCTCGCCAACCCGGATCCAATGCCTTTCATCATTCAAGGTTTCGTAGGTCGAAAAATATACCACCTCCCGACTTAAGGGTTAAGATAGCGTCATTGGTTTCGTAGCTAAGCTTTAAAAAAATCCTTTTCGTAGAGATGTCGCATGACGTCCGTCCTTCACCTACCCGCCAATTCTTACTGTTTCCTCAAGCGGTCCAATCCCTCGAAAACGTTGCGGACTCTTGCCCTAACCCACCTACAACTGAGCGATCGCTAAAAGAAGAAAAAAGTTTGGGGACCCCTGGCGGCCGCCCGGATACCCTGACGACCAAAAACGAATCATCCCACGCCGAAATCCACAATTCGTAATTTCCGATTCTAAAAAAAATCGAAGCGGCCCCCTTTCAATTTTTTACGATTTTATGCGATTCTCTGTACATACAGGGTGTTTACAAATTCCTTAACTGGCTACAACATTGCAATTAAATCACCATTTTAGTGTAGATATTTTTTTAAATTGATAACAATACTGTTTCCTACGGCACAACGTTACATGAAGAATCAGTAACAGTTTAACCAGACGTCTAAAACAATGTTCGTTGCTCTTAAAAGCGTACCATTGAATTATTCCATAAAATATGTTAAAATTGTTAATAACGCTTTTATTTAAATATAAACGCTCGTTTAGATATTTTTGGGTATTGTTCCACTAATCCAATCAATTCAGAAAACATAGTGTGGTTCCAATTACAAGGGTTGTCCGTAAAATAAGGTCTCCAAGGCGCTAGAGTCGCGAGGAACGCTTTAACGCAAGATATGGCAACACTGGCGTGTAGCTTGATTCCCCGCCTTCAAATCCCCACCACTCCGAGCTGACTGCTACGCTTAATCTTGGTTTGGTAGCCGCCCGCGTTGGAGCTTCCACTCACCGCTACCGCTAGGTGTGAGTTACGTTGTGTGATTCGCTTTTTGTGTGCTAAAGACACTACGCCTATAGAAATTTATCGACAATTATGTAAAGTGTATGGACATCAAGAACGTGCGAAAATGGTGCAGAGTTTAAAAACTGACATACAGACGTCCATATAAACAGCGTGCCGGACGGCCATCGGTTTTGGACGAAATGATTGCAAAAGTGGAGAGGGTAATGCTTGAAGATCGACGGGTGACTATTCGGGAGCTGTGCAAATTGATCCCTGATGTCAGTAAGACTACTATTGACAAGATTTTGGTAGAACATTTTCATTATCACAAGGTGTGTGCAAGGTGGGTCCCCAGAATGCTCACCGAAGATCACCAACGGCAACGGGTTGAAGCGGCCCGCGAGGAATTCTTGGATTCAATTGTCACTGGCGGCGAAACCTGGGTACATTATACGACACCAGAGACAAAAGAACAGTCCCGTCAGTGGCGGCATTCAGGATCGGCGAAGCCACGAAAGTTTAAACAAACATTGTCTGCCAACAGAGTGATGGCGACTGTGTTTTGGGATAGGAAGGGGATATTGTTGTGCGAGTTCATGCATACCGGGACAACAATAAACGCTGATCGCTACTGTCAAACTTTGAAGAACCTTCGCCGTGCAATTCAAAACAAAAGAAGGGGCATGCTGACGAAGGGAGTGCGTTTTCATCAGGACAACGCTCGTCCCCACACCGCCCGTGCAACAACCGACCTCATCAGCCAATTGGGATGGGATAACGTCACCCCCCCCCCTACAGCCCGGACTTAGCACTAAGTGATTATCATCTCTTTCTTGCGTTGAAGTCACACCTGGGTGGGATGAATTTCAGGACCAACAAGGAATTGAAAGAAGAGGTCATACGCTACACCGCATGCAAAAATGCATTGATCGCAACGGGGGATTATGTAGAAAAATAGTAGAAAGTCCAGGCTTTCCAACAATGTATAACTCATTGCAAATAAATGTATTTTTCTTTGTGAAAAAAAATTGGATACGTTATTTTACGGACAACCCTCGTAGTTCAGTGTTACTTACTCCACATAAAAATACTACTTGTTTAATATAATAATATTGTCATATAATATTTATTTATTTGCAGCACTTTTTGGATACCTTGAATCCATTTGGTGACCTGGGTGACACCGACATCAGCAATTATCTTTACAATAAATCCATTGATATAGAGCCTAGGGGCTGCAAACAAATTCCAAAATTTGCACGTAAGTGGCCCGGGTTAAGTTTAAGGAGCCCGGGGACAAAGACAAAATCAACCCGACAACCAGTCAGCACCGCCCCTGTAACACATCAACAAATTGTGAAATCTGAGGGCGTTAAAAATGATGACAGCTCCAAAAGTGAGGATTTCAGTGTGTTTGCTCAGGTTTGTGCCAATGAAATTGCAGCCATGTGACAAAATCCAATATACCTCCTCATAGGTCCAGTTACAGGGTGGAGGTCAAAATAGCCCCACTTTAAGCCCGGCGTCTCCTGCAGCTCCACCCTTCATCAGCTGGTTCCAGCCGAGTCATAGTCGCAGCCCGAGTGTTAGTTCAATTATGTCGACGACTTCTGTAAAAATGGTTCCTCTTATGACTGCTCCCAAACCAGAAGGCATTGCGGGCGCTGTCCCTGCACAACATTTGTATGTAGTTGATATCGTGGAATGTGCTTTTGGTAATTGTTTTATTGATATTTGCAGACAGCAGAAGTTTCCCCAACAGCCTATTGGGGGTGCCCCAGGAAGCCCCGGCCCACACAGTCCTGCCTCTCCAGGACCGCATGCGCCCCTCCCAGATCCTATTAGTCCTAGGCTACCCTCAACTCCTCCTCCACTGCCTCCAAGACGCAGGAGAGATAGCACCGAAATAAGTTCACCACAACAGGTAACTTAGTTCAGTTTAAATTTGCAAATTCCAAATTGTCAGATTATTCAACTGAATGCAAACAGTATGCCACGCCATTATAAACACATTTACCTACAATTTGTGCCAAACCGCTAGGAGTTAATAAATGTGATGACACAATACCATTGAAACACTTTGATTTCGTTTTGTTACACCATTAACAAAATTAATTTAATACAAACTAAATCTGTGCAAGCATAATTTTTTAATGTTTCAAATAACCGAAATATCGATCTGATTTATCTCAGGAGCTCCCCTGTATGTTGTTCCATGATGGCACAGTACCATTGAAACAATTGAAACACTTTCATTTCGTTTTGTTCCACCATTAACAAAATTAATTTAATACAAACGAAATATGTGCAAGCATAAATTTTAATGTTTCAAATAACCGAAATATCGATCTGATTTATCTCAGGAGCTCCCCTGTATGTTGTTCCATGATGGCACAGTACCATTGAAACAATTGAAACACTTTCATTTCGTTTTGTTCCACCATTAACAAAATTAATTTAATACAAACGAAATATGTGCAAGCATAAATTTTAATGTTTCAAATAACCGAAATATCGATCTGATTTATCTCAGGAGCTCCCCTGTATGTTGTTCCATGATGGCACAGTACCATTGAAACAATTGAAACACTTTCATTTCGTTTTGTTCCACCATTAACAAAATTAATTTAATACAAACGAAATATGTGCAAGCATAAATTTTAATGTTTCAAATAACCGAAATATCGATCTGATTTATCTCAGGAGCTCCCCTGTATGTTGTTCCATGATGGCACAGTACCATTGAAACAATTGAAACACTTTCATTTCGTTTTGTTCCACCATTAACAAAATTAATTTAATACAAACGAAATATGTGCAAGCATAAATTTTAATGTTTCAAATAACCGAAATATCGATCTGATTTATCTCAGGAGCTCCCCTGTATGTTGTTCCATGATGGCACAGTACCATTGAAACAATTGAAACACTTTCATTTCGTTTTGTTCCACCATTAACAAAATTAATTTAATACAAACGAAATATGTGCAAGCATAAATTTTAATGTTTCAAATAACCGAAATATCGATCTGATTTATCTCAGGAGCTCCCCTGTATGTTGTTCCATGATGGCACAGTACCATTGAAACAATTGAAACACTTTCATTTCGTTTTGTTCCACCATTAACAAAATTAATTTAATACAAACGAAATATGTGCAAGCATAAATTTTAATGTTTCAAATAACCGAAA
>JABXWE010015356.1:0-12473 GCA_014611495.1 Limonius californicus
AAAGTGACAATAATGTAATTGTAAACATATTTATAATACGTCATAACAAATCCACTGGAACAATCAGTCACAATACGAATACAAACAAAAAACATACAAACACAGTAAGTAAAACGAACAAATCTAAAAACTATTATTTGTGAGATATCTATTTCTCTTTTCTTTCTATTTTTCTCTCACTTTTACAAATTGTTCTTGATTCCCAAGTTACTGGTTTTAATAACAGAACTTGTAATGTATGTCGGACAATAAATTTTCTGTACATTTTACAGGATTCCATTGAATTTTGGAAAAATGATAAATCAGATACAATTATTGTTTCAGCAATTTTGTATAATGTGCTAATCAATTTCTGTTTAGTTTCAATAAAGGATAAAAACCTACAAATACTTTTAAAGTAGTATTGACAACAGCATTGGTTAAGTTATTCGGTGCACGAAGATTATTATTATTATAATTATTATTACATGTTAGGGCTTTGGCTTTATATGCCTTCCGTCACTTCGACCCTTAGTGGTTCTTTTGTAACTTATGAGCCTTTTCTTTGTTAGAGAAGTTGTAGGCTGTTGATGAACCTTATAATGTCTCTGGACTTCGAGTCCCTTATTTCGTTAGGTGTCATGGTTGCCTTTCCGAAAATTTTTTGTCTGCGTCGACAGGCAGCATTGCATTCGCATAGAATGTGTTCTGCCGTTTCCGCTGCCTCGTTACATAAGCGGCAGATTTGGTCCTCAGCTTTACCAATCTTAAAAAAATGGTATTTTAGTGTTGTGTGGCCTGTTAATAGGCCAGTGATGTTTTTCAATTCCATCTTGCTGAGGATCAAAGCAAGTTTTGCTTTATTTTGCGAAACAGTGATGAACTGTTTTGCCTGACGTTGTCCTGGAATATTCTGCCACATGACGATTTCTGTTGTTCCTCCCATAGTTTGACCGCCTGTTTTATGTGGCTTTTATGTATTCCACAGCAAGGCTCAGGTCCAGTGAATGGCGTCGATGCTCCGCGTTTTGCGAGTTCGTCGGCCTTTTCGTTGTCTGGTACGCCCTCATGCCCTGGCACCCACCACAAGGTAACGTGATTTCTGTTTGCCAGTTGTTTGAGGTTGTTCAGGCACTCCCAGACTAGTTTCGACTCACAAATGGGGGCCTTTAAAGCCTTTATTACTGCCTGGCTGTCTGAGAGGATGTCAATTGTTGCACCTTTATATCCCTTCCTTAAGTTTATCTTTGTGCAAAGTTTTATGGCATAAACCTCAGCTTGGAAGATGGTAATTACGGCACCGAGGGGTTCGGAAATGCAGCAACCGGCTCCGTAGACCCCCGCTCCAGTTCCTCCTCCTTCCATCTTCCAACCATCCGTATACCACTGGAGGGATTATTTCTTAAAGGAAGGTCGTCCTGAGGACCACACTTACCGGTCTGTGATAGTCACTCTAAAAGGTTGGTCGAAGTTATATTTTATTGGCCGAAAATCCGATACGGTGTAGGCCGTTTGCTCTAGCGGTAAGCGAGACTTAAAATACCTAAGTAGCCTGTCAGGTCTCCTGATTTGAATTTATTTGTCCTTGCAAGCGTGAGCGCATGTAGCATTGCCTCCTTTTTCACCTGAACGTGTAGGGGCGTTAGTCCTAATATTGTCTCTATTGCTGCAGTTGGACAGGTGCTAATTGCACCTGTTATACGCAGACAGGCGAGACGTTGTATCTTCTCTAGCTGTAACTGAGTGGTGATCTGTTTTGTTTTTGGCCACCATACGACTGCTGCGTAGGTGACCATGGGTCTTATTACAGCCACGTATGACCAATAGATCATTGTTGGTTTTAGCCCCCAGTTTCTTCCTACCAGGCTACGGCATGCTAGAGATGCTAGAACTGCCTTCTTCTGCAGTTTATCAATGTGTGAGTTCCACGTCAACTTCTGGTCTAGTGTAACTCCTAAGTATTTGACTTGATTACTGAAGTCTATAACCGCCCCTTCTAGCACGGGAGCTTTTAGGTTCAGCTTCCTATGTCTAGTAATTGGGACGATTACCGTTTTCATTGGGTTTATGCTTAAGCCTTGATCTCGACACCAACTCTGAGTGGTATCTAGAGCTTTCTGCATGTGTTGTGACACTACTGAGTCAAATTTTCCACGGACTACTACTACCAGGTCGTCGGCGTACCCCTGTATTTCGAAGCCGTTTTGTGTTAGCATGTTGAGGAGGTCGTCAACTACCACAGATCACAGGAGAGGCGACAGAACCCCACCTTGGGGGCAGTCTCTGGCAGCCGTAATGGTAACTGCTTTCCCTCCCAGCTTCGGTGTTATTTTTCTACTTTCAAGCATGGCTTTTATCCATTTGATAGTAGAAAGATCGAAGCACTTCTCCGTGGCAGCTCTTTTTGTAGATTCGAAGGAGGTGTTGTCAAAGGGACCCTCTAGTCTGCGAAAGCACAGAGAGCTATTTCTTTTGCCACGTACGTCTTCTCCAGCCCATTTACTAAACTGTGGAGAGCCGTTGTAGTCGATTTTGCCTTTTGGTAGGCATGTTGGTTGGGGTGAAGTGGTCGGTTTGGAAGTACTTCACTTCTTAGGTACTGGTCAACTACCTTTTCCATTCCTTCCATTCAGAAGGAAAGAGGTGTGGCTTATAAGGTTGTACGCCTTGGGCTGGGTGTTAGAACGCCCACCTCCCTTGGGTATAAACACTACACTAACCTCTCTCCACTTTTTAAGTACAAAATCAATCGCTATCACCTGATTTCTTACACTTTTTATAAGGTGAGGTACAGCATAAAAGAAATATATGTTATTTTCAATTTGCAGCGCCAGATTATTTTTTGTTTTGATCCTTGGTCGCATACAACCACTTTGACAATTAATCCACATTCTCCCAATTTTTTGATACATTTTATTATCAAATCTTTTAAATGATCGGCTTTTTAGTCCAGTCAAAATAGGTTTTCACCTAAAAATAATTCCAACAGTTTTGAAACATGGCATACTTACTTAGAAGTGTCTAGTGATGAATTGTAGAAAAGTTCTGATGAATCGAAGGTGATCTCTAGCAGCAGTGACGTGAAACATGGCATATTTTTCTGTTTTTAGCTTTTATCTCGGAAACTGTTGATCCTAGCAAAGATATAGTCCTATACAAACATAAAACTTATAATATTTGCTACAAAAGTGATTCCTTAAATCTTTTTGTATCTCTAATAGGTATAGAGTTATTTGGCCTTGAAGATAGGGCTCTCTTTTCGACTGTCTCCTACCGCTGGTTTTCATGCAAAGGCTATAACCGCAAACGTTTTTAAGCGTTCGCGTGAGCGACAGCCTATATATCTGACCGTGTCCGTCCGTCTGTTCACCTCCACCCCACTACTACCCCCAGCCCACCCCTATTTTAGAAGTAGTTTTCAAATGAAATACTTACCGAAAAACAAAAATAAAAAAAGGGAAAGTAATAAAAGTAGTGAAAAAGTTTTTGGTAGTTCTTTCACGGATCTACATTTTTGCTTGAGGAGTGTCCTGCTTCTTCCGGTGAAGTGATGGACGTGACAGGTTGTTGAGATAGAGTCATTGGGTAATCTTCATCTGGAAGCAGTAACTCCAAAGCTTCTTGGTCTTCTTCCTCATCAATTACGATATGCGTCGCATTCAAGCATTCGCTATGGCAAGAATGGCGTACACCTAGTGCAGCTTTTCTACACCCTCACCTGGGTCGACATCCAGTCTCGCATTTACAATAAATGAGATTTAGGATTTCATTAGGTGCGAACAGGTCTTCGGCTGTGACAGGAATAAGCCGATTATTTTTCCACTTCCACCCCAGCTTTCAGGTAATAAATAGTTTCCCATCCAAAATTATACTTGGTGGTATACTCAATAGGAATGTTGTTTTGCTGCTCCGTCCGTTGGCGATAGTGCAGCAATGTCCGGTTTGAGATTAGACATTCCTTGCGTGAACAAGTGACATAGATACAAGTTGAGGGATGTCTGTTTAGCAAGTGCTCCATGCAATTTTCGAAACATTATGTTCCCTGCCTCTGCTACAGCCTCTTGAGAAGAGGTTGGACTGTTGAAAACATCAGCAATACCTTGCAATTCTGCAGCATGCTTGATGAACAAATTAACAGACTTGATTTTACCTTTCCGGTATGATGACGAAGTGGGGTCCCCTGCACTAAATCGTTGCTGTGTTTCCTTAATTCACTTATTTACCGTCAATATGGTTATCCTGCAAAGATAACCTACAGTGGTGTTAAAAAGGCTTGCATCACCCAAGCCTATAATGGATTTTGAACTTTAACACACATTTTTCGAATATTTTCGCTAACTACCTTCAACTATTTACTTGTAATTAGTATGTCACTAATGTTATCGCTAATTATCTTCTCTAAATTCTACAGAATATGTTCAGGTAAGGCTTTCTTAGCGAATTCCCATAATCGAGTATCTTTTCAAATAATGAGGTGATTAAAAGATAAGTTCTTAATGTCCATTTCAAACTAATTTTGATATCAAATTCCACTGGTATTATGAGTATATAAACACTGCAATCACTTTAAGACGTTCAGTGGCTCTTCGAGTTTCGTCAAGAGCTGTAAAATGCCATCCCAGAAGAAACAAACGAAATTATCAGACCAAAAGCGGTATGAAATTATTTTTCACCATAAAGGAGGTACTTCCAGTCGCAAAATTGCCGCGATAGTAAAATGTAATCAATCTTCACTGATTCGAGTTATTAGAATGTATGCTGAAGTTGGAAAAATCGACGACAAACCGCGTAGTGGGCGACCAAAGAAAACCTCAGTTCGAGATGACGCTGTGTTAAGAAGAACAAGCCTGGCAGATAGAAGTCTTAATTCCACTCAATTAACCAAAATATGGTCCCAAGCTACTGCTGTAAGCGTGTGCACTTCTGCTGTGAGAGGAAGACTACTTAAGTTTGGACTTAGAGGATGCAGAGCACGGAAGAAACCACTGGTTTCCGAGAAGTAAAGACTTAACCGTTTGCTATGGGCCAAGGAACATCGAAACTGGACCACAGAGCAGTGGAAAAAGGTGCTATTTAGTGATGAATCAACTTTTAACATCAATAACCATGCTGGCAATACGTATATCAGAAGGTATCCTGGAGAAGAATTTTCACCAAAATTTATACTTCTAACAATTAAGCATCCAACCTCCGTTATGGTATGGGCTTGCATGTCTGCTTAAGGAGTTGGTCGACTACATGTCGGCTCTGGAATGATGAACGCCGCCAAATACCTTGAAGTACTGGAGAATAAGATGCTACCTAGTGGAAATGATCTGTTTGGCGAAGAAAAGTTTATTTTCCAGGATGACAATGCCCCTTGTCATAGAGCAAAGCTGGTTAAATCCTGGATGACGACCAACAAAGTGGACAGGTTGGACTGGCCAGCACAAACTCCAGACCTGAATCCAATAGAGAACTTGTGGCAAAGGATATCAAACATCATATCTAAAGAAAACCCACAAAGAAAGCCGAATTAATCGAATCTGTGATTCACGCTTGTTTTCATTGTATTTCGAATGAGAATTTAGAAAAACTGGTAAATTCCATGCCAAAAAGATGCAAATTGGTCATCTAAAAGAAGGGCTGGCCAATCAAATATTAAAATTAGTTTAAATATAAATAATATGTTATATAATGTTGCAGGTTTATGTCTTAATGTACATTGCATAATTTTTGTATTTCGAGTAAAAATTTTTTCTAACTGCTTAACCAAACTTTTTGCTGTTTTTTTATTATATTAGTGTGATTAAGTACCTATTTGATATAGACAAAGAACGGTTGAAAATATTCGAAGGGAGTGCGTTAAATTTCAACTTCCCTGAATTTTGTGAGGTGATGCAGGACTATTTAACACCACTGTTGTTGGGATGGTATAACGGTTAATCACAGAGCATAACTTCTGGGTATGTTAGAGACTTTCAAGATTAACTTTTGGGTATGTCAAGAAGGTGCCTAAAAGGTGACTATCAAGGTTAGCTTTTGGACATCTTCTATGGTTAACCTAAATATGAATTTCAAGCTTAGCTTTCGGACATTTTTTACGGTTAACCTATTGACGACCTTGTATTTTTTAGAGGTTAACTTTTAGATATCTTTTGGTTAATTTTGGTTATGTGGGTAGAGACATTTATACAAATAATAAAACAAAATCGATACTGACATAAAAAGGAAGAGAATGACTATAAAAGTGAAGCAATACATATAATTATAGCGTGTCGCATAAAAGAAGGAGGACAGTCAAGGGGGTGCAAAAATATTCAGTGTTTCACTGCAAAGAAATCTATTAATTTCGGCACAGTTTATTTAGTTTTTTTGAAATATTACCAAACCAAACGTGGAGCGTCCGCTAGAGGTTCAGCTAATTATTTTATTAATTAATTATTAACTATACATACATAAATCGCTCAACAACTAAACATTTTATAAGAACTGAACTATTCGTAACGTTTAGCATTTATTAAGACCTTCTGATGTCTCTTGGGAAATTCCTTTGTCCCATTTTCTGAAAACGTCGTTACCTTTTATGAAAATATCCCCAATTTACTTTCAATTTTTTAAATCTGTGCCAAAGCACTTAACATGGCTGAATGCGAATAATTTAAAAACTACGTAGACATACTTGGCAACAGCTTCACATAAACCCTGAATACGAAAAATCCTGGGTGACACCAGAAACCCAATTACAGTTGAATCGCTAACTTCCTGTTAGTATTTTAGATGGAATTAAAATAGGTTGGACGTTAAATTAATAAAGTTTCAGAGTAAATGTCAAACAATCTAGAAAACAGTGACGTACTACATACCTCTAAATCTACTTGTCTAAAAACAAAATTGACCCACAATAAAACGTTCAAGAATGACTTCATATAGCTATTTCTTGTCTTCGTGGGTTCACAAGTAGGTGACGTCAGTTAAATATATTTTTGAATTATTGTCCACTTTCCAAAAAAGCCTTTTAATAATATTTTGAAGTAGCTGCTAAACTGTTCCTTAATTAAGTAATTAATAAAATTAATATTATACAATTCATGACATTTTATCATACACCTTAGTGAATGGAATAGAATGGAAATTCAAAATTTCTTTGTTGAATAATTTTTCCACATATCTGTTATTAATACCAAACAATATACAATTTCACTCCTATTTTTGTAAATTTGTAGTCCTGATGATGACACCGAATATCCTTAAACATTATTTCATGCAGTATTTTCCTTATTTATAGCTAAAACAGTAAAGTTAGTTAGAGCTGCCAACTGTGAACACATAAAAAGTAGGACTCATGAGGCTCGATGAATATAAGTACGAAAATAGATCAGAATAGACAACACCTCCTACTATCACAGACATGCTACAAAATTCCAGGAATATTTATTCCCGATGGAAGAAACAGCTACATCACGATTTAACGGTGCTGATTTTACGCAACTTAATGTTGTGAGTGCTGACTTTCAATTTTCTTTGTAGTAACGTACAAATGCTCTCAATTAATATTCCCAGGAAATGCCAGCCCTGAAAGTAGCTTCGGTTAACGTATGTATGCCGATATATACATGTCAGTTCGTACTGTAATTTAAATATTTTCGGTCGTTCAATATTGAAGCAATTAATAATAAAGCCCTTGGATTAGGATATTATGGAATAGTGTTCGGAGATCCAGTCCAATTTCTAATTTAATGATACTTGGGGAAAAATTTGGCAGCTATCTCCGTGAGCTATTTATTAAAATTAAAAACGTCTAGTATACATACCTACCAAAAATAACATTAATGATGTAACATTCGTCGTATCCAGCTGTTAAGGATTGCTTAATTATGTTTTGACATTAATTTATTATTAGATAAACAACAACAAACTTGCACTTTCATAAAATAAAGTAGTAGATTCAATTTTTATATATAGATTTTTGATTTTACAATAGTCTGGAAAACTTTTAAAGCTTAAAAAACGTGTCCAAAATATTAAAAAGAAAAAATGAAGATGCCAATTCCAAATAATAAAACGGACGTTAATAAAAAAAAGACTAACCAAGCAACCCAACGTACAGATGTCCTAGCAACCTAGATAAATATTGTTTGTACTATGCAGTGTGTCCCAAAACGTACCGTCAATATTTCAAGGATGAATTCCAGAACTTATTTAGAGTCGAAAAATCCGTATGAACGTATGTCCTAAACGTAACCGTTAACGAGTTATTGTTTATTTCATAATTTATGTGGATAAAATTTTGCTCAACAAATTTCTGATATAGTGATCTAGTTGCCCCGATCGCGTCTTTTTTTTAAATTTATTTAAACCAGTTCAGCAAATACAATTTGTTTGGTAACATTTGAACATCGTTTTTAACAAATTTTTGGCTTCTTCTTTGTATCCTTATTCCCATCGTAATTCACAAGTGATTCACAATGCCAATGTTATTTTCAAATGAAGAATATGCAGATATTTATTATGTTGACGGTCTGTGCGATGGAAATGCTTTAGCAGCACAACAAGCATATCGCAGAAGATATCCCAATAGAAGACTGCCTACGCGTGCAGTTTTCTTTAATTAACATCGTCAGCTGAGGGAACATGGCAATTTCAATGCAAGACATGTAGTCGGTCAAGGAGTTGTCCGTAGACCCATAAACGATGATGAACAAGTTCTTTAAGTGTGCGAAGAATTGCTTTACGTACTGGAATATGTAGAAACCAGGTTTGGAGCATAATGAGAAGTGCTCGCTTACATCCATACTATCATCAAAGAGTTCAAGCTCTGGGTAATGATTTTGAAGCTCGTTTGAGATTTTGTAATTAGGTACAAAATAATCAAAAGATATTTCCATATTCTATGGACCGATGAAACTTGTTTCATACGAGATGGTATCAATAATATTATCATAATTTTCATGAATTGGCTGCAGAAAATTCTCACTTAAGAAGACACTCGCATTTTCAACATAGATTTAGTGTTAATATGATAGCTGGTATTCTTAATGATCGTCTGATTGGACCATTTGAACTGCCGCACCGTTTGAATAGTGCGAATTACGAATATTTTCTAGAAAACTCTTTACCCTTATTACTGAAAGATGTGCCATTAAAATATATTAGACGTGCAATGTGGTATCAACACGACGGAGCACCAGCACATCAATGTCTTCGTGTTAGAGCTTGGCTGAACGCACATTTTCCGGGAAGATGGATTGGAGTAGAAGAATCCGTAGTGGCCACCGCGTTCGCTGGACCCGACCTCATTGGATTTGTATCTTTGGGGGTCACATGAAACAGATTGTTTATTCAACTGAAGAGCACATGGTAGAAGAATTACGCAAAAGAATACAGCAGGCTGCCGATATTATTTGGAATAAGCCTGCTACCATATGAAGATCACTCATGCGGCGTGCGGCTTTATGTATCGAACATTTCTTGTAAATAAAATAATAAGGATGTTTAAAAAAATATTTATTTCATAAAATTCGTTTAACTAAAATTGTAGCCACATAAATTATGAAATCCACAATAACCCGTTAATGGTTACGTTTAGGACATATGTTTATATAGACTTTTCGACTCTAAATAAGTTCTAGAATTCATCTTTGAAATATTGCCGGTATGTTTTGGGACTCCCTGTATGTAATTAGATCAACTTAGTTGGGATAGTGCACTTAAGGACGCTGTACCCCATACATAATAACAGAATTGAAATTGGTATTACCATTTTAGGTATTTTGGAATCGACTTTATTTGATACGATCAATACTTTTCTTAAAGAATCTTTTTTTCTGCTTTTGATTACGAAAGTAACTTTTTTTACCTTTCTCTGTATGTAAACAACATTTAATTTCCATACGCATAACTAGGGTATGACATAATTTGATGCTTCTACGTCACTTGTAAGTGCCCTTATTATTTACAAGACGAACCATCAAACGCTAAAACACAACAATAACTCAATCAATAAATAATATGATCAATAAGTGTATGCTGTAGCGTTGTGATATTTTCTTATACCCTGTGGCGTTCAATTTTACGTTGATTGATATCAAATTCAAATTGTACAACTGAATACAATTTGATAAAAGTACAAAACATGTTGAATATTTTCAATGACAATACAAGCATAACACTGTAAAATGACAAGGACAGACTAAACTGCAAGGTTTCCTTGTCATTTTAGACAGGCAGCGTCTTTTCCGACAATACATGCGCTTATCTTCGTCATTACCGTTGTAATCCTTTTTAAACATCTTCGGGCCCAAAACTTCAACAAACCTTGTATATCAATTTCCTACACAACGATGTCTACTATACAAAGCTATCCTAATATATACTTAATTATATTAGTAATCATTTTGTTAAATATTTGTATACACTGCATACCATATTAAAAAAAATTCACTATACAATAATTGTAAAAAAAACATAACACATAGTTACAAATTACTGTAGAAATTGTATAATAAGTTGAATATAATTTAAAATTACAATATTTCATCATTTTCCTTTCATCCTTGCTTAAACAGACACATCTCTACTTTTAAGCCCTTTTGGAATTCTTGGATCGGTAAATTTGGGCAATGCATAATTTTCTCAAAACTTTATCAGGTTTGTCATTATGTTGTGTCAAAATGTTCGATATCCTGTAATTTTTATTACCTATAGTTCGACATCAGTATAAAATACTACATAATGATGATCTGAACAAAAATAATACGACAATTTCTATGAATTTAAGGCAAGTAAAGCGGATTACTGTTAACTACCTAAGTACAAAGTAAAATTACATTTTATATTATTTAAGTATGAGTTTGCACAATGACAATATTTTACGGTTAGTCGAACTGCGGCCAGCTATGATTCGCGGAAAATCGGCTGCGGCGACTCGTCCGCGGCGAGTTGTACCCGACCGATTATCTCACCCGTAATTTTCGTTTGGGCAGTTCGAATTCTATGGGCTCCAAATCCTGTTTCGCAGCAGTTTTACCATAGTCCATATCCTTCTGCTAAATACTTACAACCCTCTGATTTTGCTCTTTTTCTTATAAATTTTTCTTTCTCGTCTTCTTACTCAAAAACCGGTTAGAAACTGTTTACTCGGTTTTGTAGATAAGTTATGGAAACTAATACCCGAATTATATGACAGGCTCGAACCGAGTAAATTTTTTTACAAGAGACACATTACAATTTACATTCGGCTTGGACTGCGTCGTCATTTGGGAACTATACCCAGCATTATCAAATAAGGGCTGACCTGTAACTTGTCTGACTTTACAAGAATTTGCTCTAGAAGTTTGAGCAATATTTGTTCGTAAGCCCTACCTGCCTAAACAGGGCCGTGTGCTTATATTAATTAATGGGGCGGACAAGGATTTGATCTTGATATATTTTGTTTGCCAGGACAATAATACTTAATCGGCTTATGCCTGTTAGCTGTTTGTGAACCCATACAAACTAACGTTTCGCAAGACATTGCAGCTTGCATCTTCAGACTGAATAGAACACTGGTTAATGGTGATAATGCTGGATCTATTAAATTGTAACATTGACAGTTCGAGAAACCGGGAAAGCCTCAAAGAACATATAAAAGACATATACCTTTCAGCATAGTTTGTGGTTGCATTCTTACTTAGCCTGTCAGCTTTTTGAACACTGTCACAAATTCACAGAATATGTTTGCTGATTCTAACATGGAATCGAATTTTCTATATCATGCTGTATAATTTATATTGAAGGTTATCTGCGATACATATTCCGTTTTTGAAGTTAACGTGAAACTTAAATCTTTTATTGCAATTACTTGAGTAGAGAGGGGCCAATAAACATTAAAGTATTCTTAACATTTTCTGTGATAAGTTTTCATCCCGAAAACTGAGTGACATTAACCATTTCCATGATAAATGCACTATAGCAAGAATGGACACACTCTTCCCTACACGTAGTTTTTCCTCAAACGTTGTGCTACGGAAAGTTGCCGCTTCGCTGCTAACTAATAGCGTTGATACAGTCATTAAACCAGTAAGTTGTGCTTCAAATGTAAAACTACAGTTTGCATTGCTTTAATGTATAACCTCATTATTGAGATCGCTATGTATGAAATTACTGACTTGCTCGTTTTATTGAATAATAATTTTCGGTTGACATGAACTGGAGAAAATTTGGCAAAATTTTTACAACTGTCCAAAAATTAACATCTTAAGTACTGTATTTGTATTCAAGGTTTAGGAATTTAATTTTCGAATTAACGCGACAGCACTGGAGTAATGTGAAATTGACGCAAAAGTAAAGCAGCATATGGTAGTTCACCGTTTTATCAATAGAGAGTGTTTAAGAGAAAATCGAACACCTTCGGTTTCTATTTAGTTGTCACGGAGCAACGAATGAATATTATATGTCTGCAAATTAACGAAGTCTCAACAGAAACCTACGAAATGTGGAAAACTGTATTCTACACAATATATATATATATATAT
>JABXWE010015358.1:0-21611 GCA_014611495.1 Limonius californicus
CAAGAAGCGACACCGTGGGATACTATTTTCTGTCCAGATATTATCTCAGCAGTGATAGCCGGCGCCAAAGAACATATCGTATCTTACCTCCTTATACCCAACAGGTCGTTGCCTTTGGTGGTGGCGGTTTCTTTAGGGTGCCGTACTGACCTCGATATCTTTAATGGTACACTCACGGGACAACTTTATGCCCAAGAGATCATTATGGATCATGTTCTGAACAGTCGCAACGCTGTTGGACGGGAATATTTTGTTTTTTTTTTACGACAACGCAAGGCCGCATGGTGCTCCGGTTGTTTCAGAGATGCTTCGAGATGAGGAAATAAGCCATCTTGCTCTTCCTCTGCTATCTCTAGACCTCAACCCCATCGCGGAATCATGGAACATTTTGCAGAGACGGCTGGATCATCATAATCCAAGACCTACTGCTGAGCAACAGCTGAGGGATGTAGTACCGTACTGTGACATCAGGTTCCACAAGAACATATAGATAATTGCATAACTGAGAGTATATCAGCAAGGTGCAGAGCAGTTATTACTGCCAGAGGGGGTGCCACGCAGTATTAGAATTTATTAAATTTAAGTTAAGTGAAAGGAGACAATAACGATTTTCATTGTAATATTTTTAATCAGTTTCGATGTTGTGTCCCTTTACACAAAAGTACCGGTAGATGGTGTGTTAGAGATCCTAAGAGATAAACTACCTACAGATCTTGAAAAAAACCTTTAGTTGGAATGGGAACTTGTATGAACAGGTTGAAGGAGCAGCTATGGGTTCACCGCTATCACCTGTTATTGCAAACATATACATGAAAGACTGTGATACCAAAGCTTTGGCAGCAGCTGTTCTTAAACCTAAATCCTGGTTCAGGTATGTAGACGATACGTTCGTCATTTGGTCTCATGGGCCCCAAACACTAGAACAATTTTTAGTACACCTAAACTCAATTCATAATAAAATCCAATTGACAATGGAAGTAGAGGAAAATGGCAGTATTCCATTCTTAGACGTACATGTTACACATAAACCAGATGGCAGCTTGGGGCACGCAGTTTACAGAAAGAAAACACATACAGACAGGTATTTAAATGCAAATTCACATCATCACCCGATGCAGAAAGCAACTGTACTAAAAACTCTAACAACCAGAGCAGTCCGAATCTCAGATGCAGAACATCTACAACAAGAGAAAACTCATCTCTTGATGTCGTTACAACAAAACGGTTATACAGCCACAGAAATTCAGAGAGCAATCCGCAATGCGGAACACCTCAAGGCTAAGGAAGATCTGGCACCTCCGGAAGGCTTAGCTTAGCACGATCACGCTCCACTGGATCCGTCTTTGCCCAGCTGTGACAGCCAACCAGAACTCCGTCGTTCTGCCCGACTGGCTTAAGGAGGTTTAAATACCTCCGCTTCCCGGATTTGAGTTAAGTGTTCTTTTCACTTTGAAGATGCATGCTGCAATGTCTTGCGAAACGTTAGTTTGTATGAGTTCACAAACAGCTAACAGGCTTAAGCCGATTAAGTACTATTGTCCTGGCAAACAAAATACATCAAGATCAAATCCTTGTCCGCCCCAAGGTTTGAATAATATAAGCACACGGCCTTGTTTAGGCAGGCAGCGCCTACGAACAAATATGGCTCAAACTTCTAGAGCAAATGCTTGTAAATGCAGACAAGCTACAGGTCGGGCCTTACCTGATAATGCTGGGTGTAGTTCCCAAATGACGACGCGGTCTAAGCCGAAAATAAATTGCAATATAGACAATTCGAGAAACCGCGAAAGCCTCAAAGAATACATTATAATATGGTTAAATTTCTCCTTTAAACGTACCTTTGTCGTAATTTTAATGTCCATTACTAAAAAGACGCCACATTTTGTTGTTTTGGTACTTTTTTATTATAAATGCAATTGGTGTTGTCTTACACTGAAATATCTCTATTCGTTGTTGAGTAGTTTATATCTATTAAAGAATCATATAGTAGAAATGGCCATATTTGGAAGCTTTAATTACAATTCAATTTATGTAGCTGAAATGAAAATATTACTGCAACAGCTCGCATGAACGAGGTAATAATTTTTAACGAGAAATTATCTCCGAAAACTTCTACTTCTCGAGCTAATAAAATTAAGTCTTTCGTAATCCTCTTGGCTTTTTAATGAAATTTTAAATAGCCAGGAATTGTGCAATTCCGTTTAAATGCAAATTACAGGCACATAGATAATTGGATGCTCTCGAACATCATTCCGAATTTCCGACACTTGAGTAAATTTATCGTTCAGGGACGTCATCTCTTCGCCCTCTATGAGCGGGGGTGTATGTGTGTGCATATCAAAGGGAAGGTAATTATTTAAATTAGGCTATGCGCCGGTATAAAATAAGGTCGCAGGTGTGATATTTGTCATTTAATTCGATTTATTTTCCAGTCTGTTAGCTTTGCTCTCGTACCTTCCGTAAGGGCTCATTCTGCTTCCATAGCTACGGATTCAAAGCTCCAGTTACGTGAAATATGTTCCGTATTTGTCGTTAAATTCACGACAGGACGTCAATGCCTGTATCTAATCCAATATCGATGACGCCCCACTTTGATGTAAAATGCATTTTACAAAATGTCAGAGTTCAAAAGCTTTCATTATTTAAACCTATTGAACCCAAACACTCGTTTACATTAACCCACATTACGGATATGAAATCGATGGTAGAAGAGATCGACCTGATGAAATTCACGGTGAAGCTTTTCTTCTCTTTTAAACATTTTAACGTTGATTAAGGATACTCGAAAATTGTTCTTGTCAATTTCAAATTAATTAAGGGAGTGTAAAATTAAATAAAGTAGGTCAGGAGGCTCATTTAATTTGGGAAATGTTACATTTTTAATGCAAATAATTTCCTTTCTTAAGGCTTGTTTATTTAGACTAAGCAGTTACTATATTAAAACATTGTTATTAATAGTGACAGTTACTTTTGTTAATTTTACTAATTGAAATGTAATGATTTTAAGTGCATGATTATGATTATCACGTATTTGCGAAAGGAAATTTTTCCTTTCTTCACTTACACTTTAAAATCGGTGCCTCTTAAATATTTTATTACGGAAGTGTTTGTAATCCTAATTATAAAAACTAAATCTAGTAAAAATTATTCAATTCTGGCTTGTGCGAATTCCAATCTGAAAACACCAAACTTTTTCAATTTCCTAGCACTTGTATTTGTATTTCAATTTAAAAGAGAAAATACGAAGCTGAATCTCTAAATAGCATACCCCCGAGCATGTTTTTCATGTAGTGAGGAAGAAGGTTGCTTAATTAATTACCCAATTAAAAGTTTTTATAAAAAAAAATTCACGCAACTGCAAAAGGAAAACACTAATTTCAGGTTTGTTTTCCGTCTGTTTTATTTCTTTCATGAACATTCAAGTTTAGGTTCTTTTCCTAACTGTATGTAGGAAAACTGCCGTGAAATGTAGATGTAGTCTAGTCGCAAAAGGTTTGGTTTCCTACTAGCTGAATTTTAGCTTGTAATTTTTCTGGTTCGTTGCCTAGCTGTAAGGACGAAAGCGGTTATTTCGACTTCAGCAGTTTGAAACTTGGCTAACTATGAAAAGCGTTACAGAACTTGAAGGTTTGAGGAAAGGGTTTGTTTCCGATTCTGTAAGTGAAGGGTAGAGGGTTTGCGAGCTTTCCTGCTAGAGCTATATTGCTGATAGCTTTCAGGTCAGTTGAGCTGAAAATGTTTGCGTCCAGAATATTCGCCAAGGTTGCGATTTGGAGAACATAAATTTTGTTCAATTTCCTGTTTGGATAGCTGAAAACGTCCAACGAGATTTCATTATCTTTTTGAAAACATTTTTCAGTTTTCGATTTATAGATCAGCATATTCTAACTGAATTCTGCTAGGTGAGCGAACAGTTTTCATTCATGAATATAAACTACACAATAATATTCTCTTTCTTTCATACCCTAGCGCCCTATAAAAAATTGGTTTTTCTGTAAACCTTCCCCTTTGGAATGAAAAACCGTAGCATGTTAGTGCATGAGTAACTTACGGTGTTTTTGAAATTTATAAATTGTTACCTTAAAATAATGCAAACATTCTAATACATTTAGATTCACATATGCCTTCTGACTAATCTATATATGGTATTTTAAGTATTATTGGTGAAACTATCTTTTGTACCTTCCAAACTATTTAATATTTTTATCTGAATTCTGAATTAAAATAGATAATATTTAATTTTAATCTTCTCATATTTTTGACATGAAATTTAGGATTAAAGATTGAATGATAAATAATAATTTAAGAACTAGGATTATCCTGTATTAATTTCCGTCGTTATGGAAACAAATAGTAGGTAGTAAATTGAGTTGCCTACATTTAGGCGCTTCTTAAAGAATCTTTGAGAAGCTCTATCCCTGAAAGGAAACGCTTTTGACGATACATTTATTAACAAAAAATGTATGTTTTCATGTATACTTTAAGCCCTAGCGTGTCCGTGCAATTCATTAACACCCTGTATATATGTTGGTTTTGAGATTTCCGCGGGTGTTGTATGCTGTGATTGGCTTCCAGGAATTCTTCCGCGTAGCAACTTGTTGGTCCTGGGGCGGACCGGGGTGGTTGTCTTGACGACGTTTCGGCAAAGTCACATTTGCCATCTTCAGGTCTTGTCGGATAACTTTCTGCTGGTTCTTCGTGTAATACGACCAGTCGTATTACAAGAAGCAAGTTGCTACGCGGAAGAATTCCTGGAAGCCAATCACAGCATATATAGTATATATAGAAATATACCTGCAGGTACTATAGATTATTCGGTTGCTTTTTGCATGTCCTTAACAGTGGCAAAATACCATCCGAAAAAAAAACCGTTTAAATTATAGGATGAAAAACTATATGAAATAATTTTTCATCATAAGCAAGGCGCTTACAGGCGTGAAGTAGCTATGAAAGTGCAGTCCAATCAATTCATAGTTATCAAAATGATAAACAAAATACTCTAAGGCGTGAACAATTTAAGATAACCCCCGCAGTGGCCTTCCAAAAAGAACATCAGTGAGAGACGACAGTGTTTTGCGGAGGACGAGCCTGGCAGACAGAAGTCTTAATTCACAGATTTAATCAAAATATCAGTACGGTGGTAGCTCAGTAGAGCGCTCGCTTTCTGAATAACACGTCGATACAGGCTTGGGTTCGAAACCTAAACAGTTCTATGCAGATTTATAAAAATCTTCTCTGTAACCCACCACACACAATTTCCCAATCCGATTTGCAACCGTGGCATTTTAATGCTAAAAACCTTCTCTGGAATTTTCGTCGTT
This sequence comes from Limonius californicus, assembly GCA_014611495.1. Classification (NCBI taxonomy): domain Eukaryota; kingdom Metazoa; phylum Arthropoda; class Insecta; order Coleoptera; family Elateridae; genus Limonius; species Limonius californicus. The sequence continues at coordinate 5,322 of JABXWE010015358.1, forward strand.
CGGATTCGACGTTAAACTGTAGGTCCCCCGTGTTTCTACCTTAGCGCTGAGGAGAAACACGTGGCAGAGAAGAGGCTGATGCCCAGCAATGGGACAAGAAGGCTATCGATGATGATGATGAACCAAAATATGGTCCGAAGCTACTGGTGTAAGTGCATGCACTTCTACTGTAAGACAGTGGCTTCTTAAATCAGGACTTAGGAGTTGAAAAGTCCTATCAGAAAAACAAAAGCTCCACCGTTTGAGATGGGCAAAGGATCATCGCCATTGAGCTTCAGAACAATGGCAGAAGGTATTATTTAGTGATGGATCTGCCTTTAACCTTAACAATCGTGCTGGAAACACATATGTTAGAAGATTTCCTGGAGAAGAATTTTCACGACAGTGTGTTGTGTTAACAATTAAACATCCAACCTCTGTCATGATATGGAACTGCATGTGTGCTGAAGGTGTTGGTAGCCTGCGTGTTGTTTCTGGCATGAGGAATGCAATCAAATACATAGATGTCTTACAGGAGAATATGCTGCTTAGTGGAAAAGAGTTATTTCGTAACAAAACCTTTATTTTCAAGATGTTAATACTCCTTGACACAGAGCAAAGGTTGTTGAATCTTGGATGTCGACCAATATAATTCCCGGACCTAAATTTTACAGAAAACCTATGGAAAAGGATTTCTAACATTATTTCAAGAAAAATACCCGCAACAAAGTGGAATTAATCGAATCGCTAATTGATGCTTGGTATCGCTGTATTACGAAGGAAGGATTAGTCATTAAACACAAAGAATGCCCTATTGAGTACTAAAATATTTAAAAATGTATTAGTGTGTAATGTAATAAACGTTTAGGTGTAGACTACTTTATTATTATAATATATTATTTTTATATATAATGTATAATTTTTCTGTTTTTGAATAAATTTTTAGTATCGTATTTAAGTACCTGTATTATATTTGCAATGATGAAAAGAAAAATATTGCAAAAAATGGGTATACACTGCTATTTATCTTATTTGTGCAACTGATGCAAAACTTTTTCACACCGCTGTATGAAAAGGCTGAAATGGCAGCGTAATGTCGCTAATAAATATTATTAGATATACTTATTTATTTATTAGCCCTGAAACCTAAACCACAACTAATAGTATATTTTTTACTTGGATTATAGTACTCAGATGCTTACAGAAAGTGGTAATTATCCTGTTATTTCTGTCGAGCTTTCAATATATTTTAGATCTACGAGCCCTACGTGCAGTTAACCGACCCACTTACAAAATTCTCAATCCAGTGAGTCTTAAACAACATTTTAATTCAAGTATTTTGTATTTATTTCCAAATATTTTAAAGATTGTTTACACAAACTCAGACTTACTAAGATAATAATTATTATTAAAAGTATGCAATCAGAGGAGCTTGAACGCGAAACGTATTTAAAAAAAACAACCTTTATTTCTTGAGGCAATATATTTACTAGAATCTAGCGGTGCTTTGTAGTAAATGTATCCCATATTTTTTAGTTTCCGCCTTAATACAGGGATTGATTTAGCGGGAGTTCCACGCAACTTCATTTCATACCGAGGACAAGTCTGGGCTCCACAGTCTAATAGCGAAACAGTGACTATTTTGAAGCTCTTTTTAACATTTAGCAGGAAGATCCGTCTTGTCAAAAAAAAAATCCTCTACAGAGATCAAAGCTTCTTCCATTGTTGGCAGCAGAGTCTGTTTTAAGGTATTTAAATTCTTGTCTGCGTTAACAATGCCATCAATATAGTTCAGTTTTCTTACATCTCTTGCAGACACTCAGCTCTTTACCATGACAGAGGATGCAAATTGCACTTTCTTTTTTTAACAATCCAGCTTCATTTTTGTGACGAATAACTCTGCTCTGGCTGTCACCTACACAAACTTCAAACCGAGACTCATCGCTGTTCAGACTTACCATGTTTTTTTGCCCATTTCAATTTGTTTTGCTTTTGCTTCAACCTCAATAATGACTTTTCTTTAACCAAACAAATTATGTTAATTTTGAAAATTTAGATTTAGACGGCAGCTGAAAATTATTGCCTTATGTGTTCCGAATCCTAAATTGTGAGCGTAGACCGTAGATCTGCAAACACGTCTTCATCACTCCAGCGTACGCTCAATTTGCCGTAGTTGGCACGTCCGTTTTCATAATTATTCTTTTCATTGCCCGTTTGTCAGTGTCTGCTACTTTAGTTTTTTTCCTGTACCGGAGTTTTGAGGCAATTGAACCATTAGCTGTGTGTAATCGCACAATATTTTTAACACTATATATTGCTCACATAATACATAATAATTTCCCAATCTAGGAATTCGATTTTCATACATAAATAATTGTTAAATTCAAATTTTTTCATCAGTAACGTTTCCTCTACCTAAAGGAGTTTGCCAATTATAAATAAGCAAGAGTTGTTTTGTCTTTACATATCCACCTCAATATCATATATATGCTAAAATATTAAATATTATTGAACACCTTTTACTAAATATAATCGAAAAAGGTTTTCATATCAATATTCAGTCTAAAAATATAAAGCAACAGTTTAACGTTTTTTGAATAATTTCTATAGAAATTAGAGTTGGGCCACCTGAAACGAGACTGGACTTCGTATGTGCCATATACGATATTTGGGTCGCTTTTGAGACAATCCATTTTAACTGAATTTATTTAAAAGGCTCAAACCTACACGGAAAACCGTGATCCACAAAGAAAACTAAATCCTGAAGCCAACATATTGTTAATATTACCACGTATTTTTAAAATGGTTTCCATTCACGCAAATGTTAGCATTTATAAACGAAAACTTTGGCTCGACCCTAGAATCAATTAAAAGCTTCTAACCTTCCTTGTTTTCTTTCTTTGTCAATTCTTCGTTTACCTTACGGTGCCGAAATTACGATTCATACATTCGGGATTAATTAAAGATGATGGGTCCCCTTCGGACTTGCATCACGCTCCTCCCGCTCCCCTCAACTACATTCACTCTCTACATTTTCTTCATTTGTGTTAATGTGTATGAATGATACTGTGTGTGTGGCCTTGCTATTTCTCCTGGTCAGTCAGTGGATAGGAAAAGCGCCATTAATTGTAACCCAACGTTTAATGGTTACCGAGCTTGATACCGACCTTAGAAATTGCAGAAAAATTTCTGCCTATCCCAAAGTTCGAAGCAAGGACTTCTCATTTCGACCCCATCCCTCTTACCACTGGGCTAGTTGGAGTTCTAGCTTTTAAACTTTTAATTTCAAAGAGTATCACCGGAATGATTGCACGTACAACAAATTATAACTGCAGTCAAGTATTCACGTTGAATAAATTAGGGAATGTTAAAAATTAGGGGCAATCATACGTAAAGTGAAATTTCACGATTACACAGTTTACGAAAATTCAAATAAAACTGTTAAGTAGTTGTTAAGTAGTTGTCAAGATGTGCTTTCCGACATTACAAAAAGGACTTGCCAGAAATTGTAAATAAAGGCTATTAACAAATTAAGGAGAAAATGTTTTTGTAAATAATTATAATTCGAATCAAAGGCCTTTATGCTAAACTAAGTTCAAAACTAGGACCACTACAATTTCTAAAAATCTGAAATTCTTAATACCATCTCTGAAGCTGACAGAAACTGTTAATAATAGCAAGTTCAATTCCATACTAAATGTGAAATATAAAACTATTAGTTCTGCGAAAATGACACGTCTTTAAATTTTGAAGCTCCATAGAATTGCATAACTCCGCTATGCCAGTCCCAAGCCTGGGGTCTCATCGTAAAATGAGAAATGAGGAGGGGAGGGAGTAACAACCTCGTTAATAAACCTGGGTTCAACTGACCCGGTTGATAGCATCCAGTAAGGGCTCCTGGCTGGGGTTACAAGTGAAAACTAGTCAACGGCCTGAAGATTACCAGAAGTTAAATCGAAGGACGGAAGAACCACTAGATATTGTGATAGGGGCGCAATGACTCACTTTAGCGGCGGAAGAACCCAAAAGGGTCAACGGCGGCAGACATAGTTCCAGTCAGGGGGAACAACCTCTGTGTACCAAGAGGCTTGGCCAACGTGGTGCATTAGGTTAATAACCCTTCCCCAAACTTCAAAACTTCAAATATGATGATACAACCGAATGAAATTAGGCCCTCAGTCCCCAGCAGCCCTACACTCTCCGGTCACAGCAGCGATCGGGCAAAGAGAAGGGCAGAGGGTGCGAGGAATACCTGGGTTAGGCAAGGCTTCTATAAGGAAAAAGACACGGCTAAGGAAAGGACTATATATAGCAACATATAATGTACAAACACCCTCAACCGAAGAAAGACTACAAGAATTAGAAAACGAATTAAGTGAAATAAAATGGGATATCCTAGGTTTAGGTGAAGTAAGACGCCTAGGAGAATAAATTACAAGACTTAAATCAGGGCATACACTATATCATAAATGACAGGAAAGAAATAAAGTAAACGGTGTAGGTTTTTCAGTAAACAAAACGCAGGCCAACAATGTTAAGCAGTATGTAGGGAGTCTCTGATAGAATAACATATATAATAATAAAAGTAATAAATAAGATAGGGACAAAATTATACAAGTATATGCACCAACAAGCGAACACGAAGATGATGAAATGGAACTATTCTATGAAGAACTAACTGCAATTTATAGAGAAGACCCGACAAAATACACTCTAATAATTGGCGACTTTAACGCCAAAGTAGGCAAGAGACAAGAAGAGAAAGAATACACCATTGGTCCACATAGAATAGACAAACGAAACGAAAGAGTTGATACGCTAATAAACTTCACAGAAATGACCAACTTGTACATCATGAACACCTTCTAATAAAAGAGAAGAACGTAATTGTACATGGATAAGCCCCAACAAAAAAATAGAAAATGAGATAGGCTTTATTGTGTCAAATAACAAACAAATTATACAAGACGTAGATGTATTCAATAGAATTTCAATAGGAAGCGATCACAGAATCGTCAGAGCTAAACTGTATATTAACAAGAATTCGGAGAGAGCGAAGACATATAGAAATAAATCAAAATCAACAGACATATATAAACTGTCCCAAAGTAAGTTTGAATATCAGAAAGAGCCAGAAAAGGAAATAAAAATAAATAACCTAAAACAGAAGAAAGATCTAAATGAACATGCTGACGACAATAATATTACAATCAGCGAATGAAGTCCCAACAAAAAACAAAAACACACTCAGTAAAACCAGCAATACAACAAAAGCACTCCTAGAGAAACGAAGAGTTATGATGTCAGAACGAGGAAGTAGCAACAACGTAGAACTCGTAGAATTAAACAAACTAATACGAAGAGAGCTACGGAAAGCCAACAGAAGATATAACACACGAATAATACTAGAAACAATCGAAGCAAGTAAAGGACCAAAAGCTATAAACAAAAAACTAAACGTGGGAAAGAAAGAGATAATAAAAATGCAAAATAATGAAGGAAGAAATAACAAACTATTATACAGAACTATATGATTCTAAGGTACAACCAAATGAGACTCAATAAGAACAAGGCAGAAAGAAAATCCCGAGTATAGGATCGGAAAACATCCCGGAAGTAAGTATATCTGAAATTAATAATCCATTGAAAAAGATGAAACCAAATGAAGCTTCCGGCCCAGACAATATCTGGCTGAAATGCTAAAAGAGTCAGGAAATAAATTAAAGCACGAATTAGCAAAATTATACAATCAATGCATAGAAGAGAACACCATCCCTAAGATATGGAACAGAGCGGAAGTTATACTAATACATAAGAAAGAGAATACATTGAAATTAGAGAACTACTGACCAATTAGTCTCCTGTCGCAAATGTATAAACTGTTCACACACATAATAACGAACAGACTGACAAATAAATTAGACCAGTGTCAACCACGAGAACAAGCTGGGTTTAGGTAAGGATACAACACCTGTGACCATATACAAACTATAAGAACCATGATAGAAAAAAGTAATGAATGAAACTTTAATCTGTATATGACCTTCATTGACTTTGAGAAGGCTTTTGACTCTATCGAAACATGGGCTGTCCTAAATGCACTGGCTAAAAGTAGAATCGACAGTAGATACATAAACTTAATTGAAAACATTTACTCCAACCCAAGAATGTACGTAAAAATTAACAGTGACATGCACGAAATTCCCATAAAAAGAGGGGTGCGACAGGGTGACACTATTTCCCCCAAACTTTTCACCATAGCGTTAGAGAGTATTTTCAACTCAATCGACTGGGAAAGAAAGGAATAAAAATAGATGGAACGTTCCTCAACCACTTAAGGTTCGCGGACGACATTATAATAATAAGCAAAGATCCGCAAGAACTACAAAACATGATAACCGAACTGAATGATAGATCGAAAGAAGTTGGACTTAAGATAAATATGTCAAAAACAAAAGTAATGAGAAACACACAAGAAGACATCCACATAACTTTAGAAGACGAAACACTAGAAATAGTGAACGACTATATTATATACGTTGGCCAGAAGATCACAACAGACAAAGGCAACATGAGCAATGAAATAACAAGAAGAATAAGATTCGCATGGAGTTAATTCAGAAAACTGAACTATATCTTTAAATCCGATATACCAAATACATTGAAAGCTAAAGTATACAATCAATGCGTGCTCCCAATACTGACGTACGGAGCGGAGACCTGGAACTTGACAAAGAAAAACGCGCAGAAGCTAGTACACACATAAAGAGCACAGCGGCAGATACTTGGTATTAGCCTGTGACCGAAAAACAAATATATGGATACGACAACAAACAAAGTTAATAGATGTTATGCAACGAACTGCACAATTAAAATGGCGATGGGCAGGACATATAGCCCGAACAAATAACGAAAGATGGACAAGAAGAATATTAGAATGGAGACCTCGTATTACAAAAAGAAGTGTTGGAAGACCAAACATCCGATGGCGAGATGATATAAGTAAAGCGGCAGCAATACAATGGATGAGAAAGGCTGCGGATACAGCCGAATGGAAGAAGAGGGTGAAGGTCTACATCCAGCAATGGATGAATCCAGGCTTATAGTGATATCTAGTGATAGAATTGCCTACTGTAAACTTTCGTTACCCTCTGCGAATTGATTGAAATCAAAAGCTGTTGGATCGAATTTTGATCAATATTACTAAGAGAAAACACGTGAAGTTTTATTTTAATTTGTGGATTAGTATATAATAGCAACTTGCCACCCAAAATGGTGTATTTCTACAATGACAACTAGCTAATCATTCACGACTACCCAAAGAAAATTATCTCCCTATGTTTTAGTTATTGAACTGCGCTGTATTTATTGGTGATATAATATTTTAACCAAATACTGAACACATTTAAAATACATATTTAAATAAATCAAAATTTGTCTGCTGTTATTTGTGGCAATATCAATGAATTTTTATTTTCTATCAATTGCAACGAGTTTGATAGTGACTTAGCAGAACGCGTACTGTAAAATATTGATTTAATTGTTAGGACTCTTGTTCAATATCCCTTTGTCACGTACATTTTTTTTTTATTTCTATTTTGCTGATTAACAATTGTGTTTGTTGCTGCAAGAATTGTTATTCCAAAAAGCTATGTGTGACTACTTAAAAATATTTCAAAATGTGCCTTCCATTTATGAAATAACATTTTCTAAATATAACCATATATTCCAGTAGAATTCTGAAAAGTTGCTGTACATATATTGGTAAATACCCAGCGACTACCTGAAGAATAAAAAGGTCCAGGAAAACGGTCTCGTTGTTGCTTTAGCTAAAGAAATTTGTGATCCTTACCTTCTGCGTTACAGCAGCGTAAATCGGTTTAGTGGATTTCTTGTGCACGGTGATACCTTCAGGATATGGCATGCGATCAAGCGAACCCCATTCTTTATCCTTCCTCTTGAGAGTGTAATAACGATAAACCACAATAGTCATGGCCACGATTAAAGCCATTCCGGTTCCTGCGGCAGCGCCGAGCACCGCGGACGCCACCATTTTCCTGAAAACAAAACAAATACAGCTCTAGTCTCTTCGTCATTTGCATTTCTGGTATTTTAGCTTAGATAAAACAGATTCACAGCTCTGTGGCATCATCAATATTCCGCTTTCTGACAAGACGCGAACGCCAGGGATATCCCAGTCCTTACTTATGCTGTCGTTTCACATCAAAGAATCTTGTTTGATCTGTTTATTAATGATAGGATGATATCAAGAATCCCTGTTTCCATGGCGAAGTCTCCTTTTCGAACACAGACAGTTGGAGCCAAGGCGAACTGGGATTTTGTTCGTATCTTTTGTAAGAAATGTAAACAACCATGACATAAATCAAAATAAATGAATTCACAACCAAATTGGTAAGTAATGTAGACTTTCAACAATTAACTAACATGTCTCAAAAAACAACGAACGTAATCTTTCAAATTGTGAGATTTTTAGGAAGATTCAATTTCTTAGAAATACGATTGTAGTTGGCTTTTAACTTATAGTAGTAGTGATATTTGCAAGTGACAGTGGCATACAAATTTATGTAAAATATAATACACGAGATAAACAAGCTAATATCTAGTAGTCAAATTTACACTATAAAAATTCAAAAATAAATCATCCACAGACAATATAATTAATTAATTACACTATTTTGTTAGAAACAAGAAAGCTACCTGAGAATACACGTATAGCAAATAATTAAGGCGTTATTTAGATTGATATTCTTGCAATGGGTAGAAAACGATTTCATTTAAATAAGGCATTATTATTTTTTTAACATTGATACATATTTACCTAATATATCGGAATCTCGTAATCTGTGGAGAAGCTCTATGCAATTATAAACATATGAATTTTTGTACGTGTTAGTTAACGGAAAGTCTGATTTTTGTTTATCTATTTCTTTTGTAAGGGTAAAGGATTACTTCGTATACATGCAAGTAATATAATATCCAGGATCTTAAAATAGTAGCAGGATTATTTGAATTTAATCGTATGTTTTTCTTGCGATTTGACAACCTTTGCGGCTATACTTTAATTTCTCTAAAATACACATTCTTATCTTAGAAGACTCTCAAACATGCATAATAAATTAATTTCAATGTTTAACATTATACAGCCTATCTATGTACATGAGTCAGAAACTGTGCTTCCATTTAGGGGTTCTAGGCTATTTGCTTGTCACCACTTCCTCGCCATAATTTGCTCGCTGCAAGCGATGATCGCGAAGACAGTTGCTCGCCATCACTTGCTCGCCGTCTTTTACTTGCTACCGATTGCTCGATTTCCGATTGCTTGCTGAAATAAATGCTCGCCATCCCTTTGCTCGACAGCCAAGTTGCTCGCGGTACTAAGTATAACTGCATCAACGCAGAAGAAAATGGTTTTGTTTGGAAAATAATTTAACACATCGTGTGCCTTATAATTAAAACCTGCTCGCTGCGACTACTCAAGTTTTTCAATCAAAATTTTATATAATATTTATAAAGCTTTTGGAAAAAGTTTGGAACTGGAAGTGAAACTGCTTTATGGTAGCAATTTCGTTAAAGAACTCATACAAATGAAGTGACTTTTTTCTAAACTAAAATCTAAAATTAATACTGAAGCGGTAAATATAAGCCTACATAATTTAAATACAGCAGGCAAACCTTCTTTGACTATCAACATTTCTTCGAGTTAGAGAAATATGAGATTTCCAGGATTACCAGCAGCATATAGTAAATGTTTACAAACAATATTGTATTTTAAGAATAAATTTTTCTCAAGCATCTGTCCCGCGAGTAAATAGTTGTCGAACATAGAGTTACAGGAATATGAGATTTCCAGGATTATCAACAGCATATAGTAAATGTTTACAAATAATATTGTATTTTAAGAATAAAATTTTCTCAAGCATCTGTCCCGCGAGTAAATAGTTGTCGAACATAGAAACCCGCGAGCAAACGGCAGGCGAGCAAACGGCAGGCGAGCAAACGGCAGGCGAGCAAACGGCAGGCGAGCAAACGGTGGCGAACAAACTGTGGCGAGTAAATGGCCGCGAGCAAGTGGTCTGACACTCAATCTGATCAGAATGTGAATAATATTTTATGATTTCTCCTGATTGCTATACATTAGTAATTTTTACAACGGCTTTATCGTTACACATATTAGCTAACATTGGTTTTAGAACATTTACGGAGGACGTACCCTTGTTGGATACTATAGAAGGTATTAGTATACTCTGTAAAGTATTTTAAAAGAACAATTTAAAGCTACATAAGCATTTTTAAATAATGTATTTTTACTACTTTTTTTTTGTAAAGGAATACTTTTAGTGATTATAAACATTTCATGAAAATATTTTTGTTTGTTACAACAGTTTATTAAATTAACAATATATAGCCTTCTCGATAATCATTATAAATATACCATCGATTCCTACAGCTAGGTATATTTCAATCTATACATTTTTTCCCGTCGCGTTTTGAAAAGGCTTATAATAATAGTAAAGGGCTTCTGTCGCCTTTGATCTCTTTAGAAAACTATAGTATTCATTGTTTGAAACATAGAGCCTAACTTTGAACAATTTCAAGGTTATATTTAACATAATTTCTAAATATTTCGGATGCTGACTGATAATCAGATATTACAAATGAATTATTGTTTGTATTATATTGTATTGTATTTAAAAGAGCGAGATTTAGGACGCGGTATTCCACATATCTCTGAGCACTGCAGCCACCATTGGTTTATTGTGCACCTTAACTAAGAATTTTGTCTATCTGGGGCAGTTACAACTCCAGTATTGTGTAACCAAGATTCCGGAAAGTTCTAAATTGTTTTCCCCCACGCACTCATCATCGCGTTCGATCACACTCCGGAGGAGACGCGTAGAGAAAGGGAACCAGTACATATCCAGCATCCCAGCATAAATTTAGGTAACTATGAGTCAAAGACTGCAGCGAGGAAGTCAGCCGAGAATCGAATTACCAGATTGCCAGAGAAGGAAGCAAACCGAAGTTGAACCGCCGAAATATTCTCAGTCCGTGAGAATATTCCAGTCCGTTGGAGAATTCCATAAAATCCGCGTACCTGTGCGGTGTCGCATTTATTTATTTTGTGGAACACTTCGCCGTTGAGATTACCTTAATTCATATCTAGCAGGTTATGCCAGTTAGTGTCAATCAGGTTAACATACCAGCGAAATAAGAGATTAGAGGTCTTATAAGCCGGTCAGGCCAGGTTAATTTGCCCTTTGATTTTCATATTTTTCCCGTAATGGGGAATTTCAGAACTAATTTAACAATATGTTCTAGTCGGTCAGGCCAGATTGTACGTATTTTTAAAATTAGGCATTAATAATTTCAAGTACTCACCGTACAGTCATATTTCGTTTTAAAATATTCTACGAAACATTTAAATAAAATTCATTTATCGTCGAGATTATGAAGCCACGGAAACCGTAAACAACTGCCCAGGCGGATTAAATTAACCAGTACGCGTACCCGGTGACAAATTAATCTAATAACTGTGTGAACACTAAAACCGATTCGATTAGTGATTTCGGGATACATTCTGTTAAACGCATTTAAAACTAACTGCCAGGTAGAAACCATTTTCGTTAGTATATGTAAATACAGAGTACACCTGCACGCGGCCTACAGCTGGAACGTAACCTTCGCCGTCCATTCAACCGAACTTCCAATACCATCCAGGGGCGTACCGACCAGGATTTTGCAGACATTATTACTTTCTTTATAACCTCAGAATCAAATATATATTTTCTTTTATTGTAACAATTAAATATAATACATCCTGTTATAACTATTACAGTCTCTCCGCACGTTACTACTACTACGAACTTCTGGCGCTGAGCTAAAACTAGGCAACCGTCCCCACGTGGACGGACCGTTACAATTGTTTACTTCTGTAATATTATTGATTGAGATCTAGTTAACAGAGCAATTTGATTTCTGTTCAATAACTACCCATGTGGATCTTTCTATATCGTCTAAATTTGTAATGAAATTACTATAAAAATTGTGTTAATACTTAGACTTAGAGAGTTATTTATTAATTCTTTGTTAGCGCACAATTACTGAAATTATTAAGAAATAATATTATATTTACTTATTATTTGTTAACCAAAGCAGTTCAGTGGTTATGACTGATAGGACCCTGTAACTACCATCACAGCTAGGTAGTTTTAAGCTTAAATGAACAGCTGAGCGTAAAAATTTTAGGTAATAAAAGTGTTCTTAAGCGTAGCATCAGCGATACTACATTCCTTGAGTGACTATTATTTTTGCGTGTTTTCTGCCTCACACTCACATTGATCAGATAGTTTTAATTGTTTTCATTATTAGTACCAAGAAGTCTACCAATCTCTATATTTCTAAAATAATGTGAATGAAAGGCATTATTATGATTAACGACGAAAGGGAGTTTATATAGGGAGCAATTGCATGGCAACCCCTGTTTATGTTTACCAGCATAAACCACAATTAATTCGTTTTAATTAAATAGAAAGTTTAAGGTTTCTAATTGGATACTTTTATTCCGTATGCATTGCGTTTTAATTACTTTTGTGCCATGAAACGTTGTTAGTTCGTGTGCACAAGAATAAACTGAAATCTGATCAATAAAATACAAACGGAAATACACAACATACAAATTTTGACTATGCTATGGCAAAATAAAAATGATTATAAAAATTAGATATGTAAATGCACTGCCATAGAAAATTAAAAAATAAACACGAATGGAGTGTATACTTTTTTAGAGATCTGAGACGTAGGCCCTGAGTGAACAAACAAAAAAGATAGAGTCCATCATAAATAAATCGCTAATACGAATATTCAAACAACCGGCAAAGAAATAGCAGAAAAAGTTATAAGAAGAAGAAGAAGCAGAAGATGGAACCGGTTAGGACATACGTTGCAAAAGCCTATTACGGGCATCACAAGGCAAGGAATGAAACGTACCGCCAGAGGCAAATTAGTACTGCGAGGACTCTGAAGATGCAAACTGCAATGTCTTGCGAAACGTTAGTTTGTTTAGGTTTACAAACAGTAACCAGTAATCCTGCCTTTGCTGAGTGTCACCTCCAATCAACGACGCGGTCCAAGTCGAAAATTAATCATAGACAACTTTAAGTTACTAGTCTTTAGGTCTCCGTAACGGTTTTCTCCCTTGTGGTCGTTTAATGGATTCTTTTTGGGTTTACATACCTCGGTAATTGCACATCTGTGCTTTTAGCAAATGAGCATTATTATGCTTTGAGTGGTTTGTCTCTTACGAGACGTAGCGTTTTTAGAATACCACAGACATAGAGGACCTACTACTTAACGTGGGTTCCAAACCATGGAAAATCTAAACGATGCTACTCCAGAGAAGGTTTACTAGACGGAATACCTTGCTGGTTTGCCATTACCTTGCTCGGGAAAACGGCCATTAAAAATCGGATGTTAGGGTCCGGGGAATTAAACCCCAAACGTTCAACGAAGAAGTCTAATGCGCTAATCTCTATCGTACGACCGTATCTGATGTGCATAATTAATAAAAATTCTACTTTGTGTAGATTGACGATTTTATTTTGTTAATACTATAACGTTTCTAAGCATTTTCGAACATCTCGTAATCGACTGCCTTGTTTGTTTTATTCCAAAGGAGTACGCAATTTTGCACATGTTTCGTTTAATATCACGTATGTTTTTTTACGTGCAATATAGAAACGAATTTACATTTAGTTAATTAAAAGGATCTTTTTGCGTAGGGAGCTGTACATTATTTTAAATTACAGAAAGCTATAAAAATTTTTAACCAATGAAATGTTTGTGTGAAAAACTAAGCCTTTGATCTTTCTGTCAGTATTTTTCTCTAAGTTATCAAATACAAAAACTACACAAGCTTTGATAAATTGTATGCTAATGTGCAAATACGGTTCTGAGGTTTTCTTTGAAGCATTCTCTTCTATGCCATGTTATCTCTCTGGAAGCTACTAGTTTTAGAGACCAAAACAAACATGAGTTCCCTAATAAAGGTAGCAATATAGAACTTTGTTGAATTATTAAACATTTGGGTGGACTTTACGCAACGATTACATTTGAACAGTTGTTTGTGAAAAGTTTATTACGTTTTTAAATACGTAAAGAATAACGCTTAATGACATTTGATTTGACAAAACATGCATAAGTTATGCAGGAGTATAAGTTCCAATAAGTTTGCTGTAATGTAGTTTTACACAAAAAAAATGTATTTCTGTTACAGCATTGATGTACCCCAGAATAATAAAGACATTGATATAATTGGTTAGGGTCAAATATGACCAACTCCCGGGTTACCTATTCTAACATCACAAAATAGTATCCGCTAAGCAGGTAATAGGAAATATAATTTCAGGCAAAAATGTGAAACAGCATAAAAGTTAAGGCGTTTACAAACTCCTGGTCGAGTAATTCATCGATTGATTTTGTTTCATTAAATGCAATTTTTAGCTTAGTATATATCAATATGTGGCAACTTAGTCTTAAACATTGTTCGCCGGAAGCTTTTATTTCGTTTGATTTCGTTAATATTTGCCTTTTTTTTACTACACAAAAAACTATCCATTTGGGAGCTACGCGCAAACATTTTTACGATCCTTTCATTTTATTGCCGCAGGAGGGTGAACACGTAGGAAACGATCTATGATCAAATGTTATTTCTGCAATGGAACCAAGAGTAATGGTATTTGGGCGTATCCGATGTAAGACTACCTGGAAATATATCCTGGCACATTTCCAGATGCTGCCGGTGGGCATAAACAATTCCAAAAAATGGTACGGCTAAAATTGTTTTCTTAGACAATAAAACGTTGTTATTTGGAAATAATGGAAAATGTTTAATTTCTATCATCCTTTATAATGTATAATCTAGCTTTGTGTTCGTGTTTAATTAAAAGCAATGTTATGTTTACATATTTGTTTATGTACAAACGATTAAGCTATGATATGCATAAATATTAAGAAAGTTTCTCATTTGCTAAACACCAATTATTGTTTTAAGATACATGACAGTGCCGTCCATTTGAAGAGTTATATTTTCACAAGATGATTTTCGGAAATAAGTTGATATCAACAATGCTGTAGTAGATAGTAGTGCTATACGATCATGTCAGAAACGAAGACATCCGAAGAGAAATGGAAGCAGACTATACAATAATCGACATAATAAGGGAAAAACAACTGAAGTTGTATGGTCATATGAGACGTATGGACGAAGAACGCCTTCCACACAAGGTATTAAAATGGGAACTCCATGAAAGAAGAAAGAAAGGCCGTCCAACAACCCAATGGATAAAAACAATAAAAAAGCAATGGAAGAAAGAAATCTAGAAGACGAGGATTGGCGGGACAAAGAAAATTCGAAATCGGTTTGCGAGAAAAGGCACTGAAGCTGTAAATATATAAAATTAACCGAAAACTTTTTCTTATTTTATTACATATTGTCAAACGAATAGTCGTAAAATTTACGATTCGTTAGTATTAACGTTGGTTAAAAACACGTTAGTATTTTAGGGTTAACGGATGTAAAGGAAGCAAAATGAAAAAAATGTGGGTGTTGTTATAAATTATCTTCACTGTTATAGAGAGTGGATGTGGTATAGTACAATACTGGCTGTACAACCTTGTGGCGCCAAACGAGGGTGCAAATGGTGTCCCAGGTCTCCAACCGGGTTTATAAATATTTAACTTATTTTAAGTTTTAGAATTTTGTGGCAAAACATTGTAAAATTAAAACGGTACATTGTGTGGCGTATTAATGCTACAATTTTACAAAGAAGTAAATTGGTAATGTGCATTATTTTTGGTAAGCTTTGACCTTTGTGATATTGCATTTTTAGGGTATCGCGTTAATAATTAATTCATTCAAATCAGAGTGTCTTAAATGTAATGTATCTATCGTGTTTTGTCGTGTAATCGTGTAATTATCGCTAAGCTTCCCTTTAGTGTAAGAGTTTTTCTTTAACAATCAAGAAATAACAACACAAATGTAATACTATGTATTATGTACCGATGCAGCATTAGTGGCGCAGCAATACTATTTTACTCCTTAATCCTTAATCTTTACAATAAACATTTTTTTCTACAATCGATATCCAAAGTAGGCATTTGCGCTCGTATTTGACAACGCAAACGTCATCTTTTTCGATGAATGTCACTTTGTCGCTTATAAGCGACTAAATAAAAAAAACGCTCGCTCTCCCAATTATTAACTATAAATCAAATATGCATTGCTCAGAGTAT
>JABXWE010015361.1:0-10655 GCA_014611495.1 Limonius californicus
GCATTTCGACTAATTATGCGGTCGTCAAAGAACTCCCTTAAGAACTCTATCTTGCTGGAAAAAATTGCCTCTTATTTCATCATCATGGTGTTGTTCCACAGAGGGTGTTAAAATCGTATTGCGGTATCGTTCTGCAGTTAGCGTTCCTAAAAAAGTATGATTTAAATTTCCTCGTAAAAAAATTAAAAAGCATTTTATCTTCAAAATATATTGGTCCAATTATTCGTCTTCCACTTATCGCTGTCCAAACTCCAACTATTTCTGGGTGCAAAGGTTTCTGAACGTATGTGTGTGGATTTTCTGCCCCCAAAATTCTCATTGTTTGCGAATTAACATAACCAGATTTATAAAACCATGCCTCATCAGAGAAGAATGTTTTTTGCAATATCTCCTCATTGTTATGTAAATTATTCAAAAACCATCGACAGAACTGCAGTCGCATGGGATAATCAACAGGCAACAATTCTTGAACTGCAGTTAAGCGATAGGGATACCTATGTAAATCTGTATGCAGAAGTTTGTGGCATGCTCCGACAGACAGATTGATTTGCTGAGACAGATGACGAAGTGATATACTTGGTTCATTATCCATAACTTCTTGAGCGGCAGCAACAACTTCTGCAGTTCGACTTACTGGTGGGCCGCTACCTTTTTTGCGTTGAATGCTACCTGTTTCACGAAACAGAGTAACACATCTACTGGCAGTATTTTTAAACTCTTCATAATTTAAGTCCAAACATCATTTATTTTCTCACCATTTCGAAAGTAACTTTCTAATAAAAAAACTTTTTGTTCGAACGTATACCCCATGATGATAAAATAATGGATCAGTTAACAAAAATCCAGTTAAGTTCTAAAAAGAACTGATTTAAAAGCGATGCAACAATCAAAATAAGAACATATCCAAAATTGACAACAAACACAACATTCACATTTCAAGGTTATGTGGGATATGTGATACATTTTGACGTATACATAGGAATACATTTTAACGGTAAGCGATTCGGAATCCACCTGTTTCGGAAATGAAACGTGAAAATCTAATTATTATTTAATTATAAAGTTCAACTTGTTCAGAATATCAACTAACATGTGTATACAGGCGGAAATTTGTTTTATTACCAATTAAATCGTGTTTTACGTACTGATTTAAAAATTAGTAAATTTCGATATTTCGCTTCCTATAAAGTGCATGCTGTAAGAGGACACTATACGTAAATTTACCATAGCCAGCTGCGAGTTTTTTTTTAAATGAACATACTGTATGTATCAACTCATCCAACTCAAAGTTATCCTTAGCAGCCTATGGAATTAAAAATCATGATTGAACTAGATACATGTATTATTTACTATTTGTTTTGTATGTTGTCAACAATAAATTTCCTGAATCCAACTTAGGCAGGATTTTTGTCTTTAAATTTGATCACTTGATATTTAATTATGGGTCCATCGGTATATGCGGAACTATAAATTTATTTACGCCTTGTTAGGGAATGCAAGATTATCTAACACCTTTTCTCTGTTATAATTAATAAGCATGCTAGATCGATTTGAAAAAATAGAACCATACTAAAGATTCCAGTTTCGCAGTTTAGTCATAATTATATTTACTCGTTATCCCAGAAATAAGAATAGGCAAGTAAAATTCTTCAGATGACAAATATAGATAAAGAGATAAGAGGGTCATAAGCTGTTGTCGTCATCGTGCAGAAACTAAGAATTGTAATGGGGTAGGTGTTACGAGTTGCCTACATTAATTTCTAAAAGGCGCTAACAAGAAATCAGTCAGCTTTCCTGAGGGGCCTTAACAAAGAAGTCATGCAATATTTTAACCCCCAACCCGAGCAACCCCGAGTAGCGTCGACACACAGGTGCGCAGCCATGGGCATACCATCGGGACGTTACATAGCCGCCGCCCTTGAAAGCATCACCTTTCAACCTAACACACACAATTTATTGGCAGCACGTTTGAACAGTCCATCACGTGTCTTTACCGTCACTACACGGACGATGTTGTCTTGTCCAGGAAAAACTTCAACGACTCTGCCCATCTTCCAGAGCATTGGAGTAGTAGGGTCTTCTCGTAAAATCACTAGTTGGCCGACGCTTAAACTTCTACCCTCCTGACGTTGCCATTTGGAGCGTGTTTGAAGAGTACTTAGACAACTCTTTTTCCATTTATTCCAAAATTGCTCCACTAAAAATTGCTTGTGTTTGTAACTGGAAGCAAGGCTAGTCTGCGCAGTTACAGGAGCTTCAGGTAGAGCCAACAGCGAATTTCCAATTAATAAATGACCCGGTGTCAATACATCGAGATCGTTTGGATCTTCCGTGAAAGGAACCAAAAGTCGGGAGTTCAAAGTAGATTCTACTTGTGTAAGTATAGAATAAAAATCTTGGTAAGTTAAATGTATATTTGAAAACATTCTTTTTAAATGATATTTCATCAGGCGAACCGCTGATTCCTACAACCCGCCGAAATGGGGAGATCTAAGTGGAATAAAATGTCAAACTATCTTATTTTCTAACAAATAATCCTTGAATTCAGATCTCTTTACCTGATTTATAACATCTGACAATGTCTTATCTGCGCCTACAAAATTGGTGGCGTTATCTGAATATACCTGACAACACAGACCACGTCGCGATATAAATCCTTTAAAAACATTTAGAAAACCATCACTAGTTAGCTCACTTACAAGTTCCAACTGCACGGCCTTAGACGATAAACAAATAAAAACTACTATGTAAGCCTTAATTAATTTTCTGTTTCGTACTTCTACCATCTTTAATTAAATAAGGACCAGCATAATCCACACCAATTATTGAAAAGCGACGACAAAGTGTTACTCTAGTTACCCATTTTGTGTGGAATATTATAGGGAGACGTATAAAAGCACGTAACACATTTACGTAACACACTTCTTACTGTACGTCGACCACTCAATGGCCAATACTTTAGTCGAATATTTCTGGCGTGCAAATACTTGTGATGTTCATGCTTTATCGAAAGGGTGGTAAAGTGACGTTTTGACGGGAGAACTACCTATTGGATGTTCATTATGAAAACTTAACATGGAATGTTTCAATCTACCATCCACTCGAATTATTTCGAATTCATCTAAAAACGGGTCGAGTGCAATCAATTTGCTTTTTCTTGAAACTGAACATTTATTTTTTAAAGAAGCTATCTCAGCTGGAGAGACTTGAGATTGAACTAATTTTATAATTGCACGCGTGCCTTCTTCAATTTTGGTTATGGAAAGACTGCCTAAATTTCTATCCTTTAATGGCAACATTGAGTTATTTACAAATCGAAATAAATAAGTAACAACGTGTTGCAATGTTTCAAATGATGAAAATTTTAAAATTATATTATCTGGAAGGTCTGTACACGTTAGTAAAACATTTGATTTGATTTCTGGGATATCGTGAATGTCAGAATTGACTACCAAAGGCCAATACACTTCATCAAGGGATAACCATGAAGAACCATTAAACCAATCAGACATATTGTCAAGTTCATTGGTGTTAACACCCCTGGATATGTAGTCTGCTGGATTGTGCTCTGTCGGAACATATCTCCATTGAGAGGGTTTAAAAAATTTCTGAAATTTTACGACACGATTTGAAACGAATGTTTTGAATTTGCTAGGATCTGCTGAAACCCAAGCCAACACGATCGTGGAATCGCACCAAAAACGTATGTTGTTAATCTTAATATTTAATGAATCTATAACCGTTTTACACCGTTTCGTTGAAAGCATGGCACCATATAACTCTAATCTTGGTATAGTTATGGGTTTTATTGGCGGTACACGCGATTTTGCGCATACTAATCCGACAAGAATCTGTCCTGTGGAATCCTTGGTACGAATATACATACATGAGCCATAAGCTGCTTGTGAAGCATCAGAGAAACAATATAGATCGATTGCAATAGCATCTGGTAAAAGAATATGTCTTGAAATGTGAATGTTGTTCAATGCATTAATATTATCAAAAAAATAAAACCAACAAAGACGTAAAGGTTCTGGGATTTCCTCATCCTAGCCTATATTAGCTTGCCACAATTTCTGTAGGATCATTTTGTCTTTAATGACACCTGGACCTACGAGGCCCAAAGGGTCAAAAATTTGACTGATGACAGAAAGAATAGTTCGTTTTGTCACTACTCTAGGCTTGTCTAAATTTGTAACGTATTGAAACCTGTCTTCAGACGAATTCCAATGGATGTCTAATGTTTTAGAACTTTGATAATCCTTTATAACAAACTGCGTACTTGAATGATCGGTACCTTTGAGATGATTAAAACTTCTGGGTGGTTTGAAGACCATTGACTTAGATTAAAACCGGCTGTATTCAAAATCCGATTTACTTTCTTAATTAATGAAATGGCTGACTCTGCGTCATTCGCCCCAGACAAAAGATCATCCATATAAAAGCCCTGCAAAATGGAATACAAGCGTTTGGGAAGACTGAAGTAGTTTCCAAAGCTAACTGTTTTAGACATCTTGTAGCTAAAAACGATGCCAGAGCAGTACGGTAAGTTGCAGTATTTAATCTATAATGAACTAAAGCGTCCGATGATTGTTCACGCCAAACGATGCGCTGAAAATCCCTAGGTTCAAATTGCACATTAACACATCTGTATATTTTTTCAACATCTGAAGTAAAAACAACTGTATGAACTCTAAAACGAAGCAGAATGGAAAATAAAGATTTTTGAATGAAGTCCGACCTTAAGGACATCGTTGAGTGATAACTGAGATGTGGTTTTGGCAGATACGTCAAAAACCACGCGCAATTTTGTAGTCATTGAAGAATTCTTTAAGACACAATGGTGTGACAAGTAATACATTGCTTGATTTTTAACATCATCTCTCAAATCTATCGAAGACATGTGACGTAGTTCCAGATACTCTCTCATAAAGTTGACATATTCTTCTTTAAGAGAAGGATTTTTCGACAACTTCCTCTCTAACGAATGAAATCTTTGAATCGCCATTTCCCTAGAATCGCCTAATTTGTCAACATTGTCTCGAAAAGGCATCTTAACAACAAATTTTCCGGAATCATCATGTCGGAAGGTCTCTTGGAAATGTTGGTCACATTCCAATTCTTCCTTTGGAAACATAACTTTCCTTGTGGGACATTCTTCAATCAGCCAAAATCCTTCTAACTGTTTATCTACCCCTGTAGTTTTTACTAAATTACAATAGGATTTCTGACTAAAATTATTAATGGAACCACCTACAACCCAACCTAATCTTGTTTGTTTGTTTTATTTTTTATTTAACGTAGGCCTATTTCTGCTACTATGGCTAACCACCGACGCCAGGGAGCGATCCTACCACACCTGGAAATTTAGCCTGTTTGAGGGTTCTTTTGACGTGCCCAACAACACTTGGACACGGGGCCTACGATTTTACTTCCTATCCGAGAAGAAGAGCCGTTTTAGCGTTATCTTATCGCTCAGAAAAAACCACCGACTTCGGCGTCCGGATTCGAACCCGGGACAGCTGCGTGAAAGGCATACGGCCAACGTATCCGAGCTACCGGCGCCGGTTACCTAATCTTGTATTTTGAAAAATAGGATTTCCTTGTCCAAGTTTAATTTGTTCTGCCAATAACAGATCGTAAAAAATGTTTACACCTAATAAAATGTCAATCTCAGATGATTGGTTAAATGTTGGATCTACCAAGGTTACATTATTAGAAATATCTAACCTTGAAACATCATAAGAACACTGAGGTATATTATCCGTAATTTTATTAATTACTAGGAATTGCAAATTCCTTTGAAAATTGGAATTCATCGATTTGATTTTAGTTTTCACAGACCTTGAAATATTTGTAGTTGTGGCACTAATACCAACAACTGGTATATTTTTCTATTTCGGTTTTATAAAGCCGTTCTAAGCGCACTGTTTTAGCTTAAAAACTGTACATTAAGGAGGCCTATAATCGTACTGTTTTTAGTTTGTTTTTTTACGATGTTGGTAGTTCGATTTGAATTTGAAAGTTTGAAATGTCAGTTTCAGCCACCTGTCAGTGCTGCCATAAGTGTTTATAAAAACTCCCTAGTAATCGATTTGACGTAAAATTTTCTACATAAATTTATTTAAAATACTCTTAAACTTCCTCAATAGAAAAAATAGTATAAAGAACACGTTTCATAAGACCACTTGTCGCAGTCGTCCGTTGAAAAACTCGACGCTTCGCGTCTCATTTTTCAAACTTGGACTCGTGCGTTAAGAAAAGGCCTTATGAAACTAGTTCTTTAATATACTATTATAGGACTAAAAGGGATATTTAATTGATTATATAAACTAGATTTTATAAAATGGGACGTTGGGCCACTATCTAGCAAAGCCCTGCATTTAATTGGATTATTTTTATAGTCATACATATAAACAATGGCGGTTGTTAAAATTGTAAAGTTGTTACTAGATGCATGTGTAGATAATACTGGATCGAGATTTTTATTAAAAATGGGTTTAACTTGATTTGAATAACAAGAAATTTTGGGATTGGATTCTGATCCTAAAGATAGGTTAACGTTTTGAACACGTTGCCTGTTTTGTTTTGTTCTGAATTATTATTAACTTGTAAAGAAGTAGCATTTGCATTCACTTGTTGCATCCTATCATATTCCCCTCGTGGGGGTTGCTTATCAATGTGTAAAACAGAATTATGTTTTTTATGACAAATACGACAACCCTTGGCTGTACAATTGTAACTGTTATGCCCTTGCCGTAAACAATTAGTACAAGCCTTTAGATTTTTAATTTCATTTATTCTCTTATGAATATCAAAGTTGAGAAATAATTTACAATAATAGATAATGTGATCGCCATTACAGAAAATGCACAATGTTTTATTTGTTGATAGGTGCGAATGGGATTTATTTTCATAAGATTTACGAAAATTAGATTCATGAACAATTGATTGGTAGACTTACTGTCAATAGATTCCAGTATTTGGCATCTTTCAAATTATTGCAATGAAACGTTCTTATTAGCTTTTAAGATATGATATTTTTTATTACAGTTACTCAAAGAACAGTCACTGCGTAACGAAGCTTTGTTATCGATCCCAATGCACAGGTAAATAAAAAAACATATGTTATAATAACAAAAGTTGTATAATTCAAACTGGTTAACTGCATGTTACTTTTCTCAGATTTGGAGTGCCAGAGGATATTTCTGGAATAGTAGCTTTTCTTGCATCTCGTGATGCAAATTACATTACTGGGGAAACCATAGTTGCTGCTGGAGGTTATTACTCTCGCCTGTAATATTCTAAACCATAAAAACACATAAAAACTGTACATGCATTTAGATACTTACACCACAAGTATAATCTATTCACGATTGATTTGCCATCCAACAGGCTGTTTTCTTTCTTAAGTTGCATTTCTTAAATATTATTTGATTGATTTCTAGCAATGTCAAAATGAAATTGCCCGGTTGCCAGCTCTAGAGTCCCCTACTTTTCTAAAATAATCTAGTAAGTTTAGAAATAATAAAACACATAATATAAATACCTACTTAATTGTCAGAATGGTGAAAGTTATTAACAAATTGACTAAACTGCAAATTCAACCACTATAAAAGAGATAGGCAAGACTTCACACGATTTACCATTATAAATCGTTTAATTGATATATTTGGGGTAAGCATGTATTATTTCTTAAATATGCAATTGCAAATTACTTATAATTTTAGGTGTCTGAGCGTTCTATTTATAAGCGACATTTTATCACAAGGACAGGACGTTTTGAAATCATCCATTTGTAGTAAACGTGCTAAGAAGGACGTTTTCTTAAATTACACGTTTAGAAAAGATTTGCAACGACAAATTTGGCAGTATCATCTGAAGAATGAACATTTTACTCTCGACAAACTCTTGGCTGACTCTCGCGAAAATTTGGAATACAAGGGGGGCAGGACTACTTTATTGAAAATTATTAAATCGATGGGTTACAAACACAAAATGGTTAATGGACGCAAAATTTTATGTGAACAAAAACACGTCGTTGCATCCAAAATTAAATTTTTGAGACAATTTCTCCAATATCAAAATTCTAGTGAAAATGTGACATTCGGGTGCCTAGACGAAACGTGGATCTACCAAAATGATCCGCGAGTCGTCAATGGGTACACGAAACCGATTTTAAAAGTAACCCAGCCAAAATTAAAAGAGAGGGGAAGAGGTTCACGATTTTGAATGCGGGATGTAATTTAGTCTTTTTGGAAGGGTGCGACATGTTACTAGACTCAAAGAACAACGACAGGGACTATCATAAAACTATGAATAGGAAAATTCAAAGAACAACGACAGGGACTATCATAAAACTATGAATAGGAAAATTTTTCAAAATTGGTTGGTTAATCAGCCGATTCCTGCTTTGGACAAGTTGCAAGGAAAATTTGTCGTGGTTATGGACAACGCATGGTATCATTCAATGCAGTTTGACAAGCCGCCCACATTTTCTTGCAAAAAAAGTGTATTGCAGGAATGGTTGTTTAACCACCACAATGTCGAAATTCAGGGTAAAATTTCTAAGAAGAAACTTTGGGAGTTAATTAAACCTTTTACAGCAGACGGAAATAAAAGATACGTAACTCACGAAATTTTGAAAAAGTGCAAATATGAGATTCTTCGATTGCCTCCATACCATTATCAATACAACCCAATTGAAATGGCGTGGGGGTTTTGTAAGACCTATTACAATAAGCACATAAATTCGCAGCCAAAATCGAAAGACAAGGTTGCAATTTATGGCGTGAGGCTCTTTCAAAATGTACCCGCGACATGTGGCAAAATTTCTGTGAGCATTGTGAAAAATTTATTTCGGAAGACTGGACATAACATTTGGGAAATCTATCGTTTGAAAATATTCCTCCTTTCATTATTTTAATTGGGGAATCTGATTCAGAATCGGAGGGTGCCGATGATTCAGATACTTCTAGTAATATCATGAAGGTGGAATAGGGTAGGGGATATTCTTTTGGCATCTAAATTGTGAATGAGTGTTTTACAGTTTTTATCTCGGCCGAGAAAAACAGTGACGACAGTAGAATACGAACTTGGGTCTCTTAGCACCAGAAGCAAACAGTCAACCACTGGACTACCATAATATCAATTTGAAACATGAGCGCGATGGACGTTAATTCTTCTTAATTGGCTGCAAGACCTAAATATTAGACAACAAAGAGTGGGGTGGAATATGCTCTGTATACATGCGATTTCAGTTCAGAATTCTCGTGTAAAAAACAGCAATATGTATTTGGAATGTATTACAACATTTAAATTATAGTTATTATTTTATTTATAATGAAATCATTATTATATCTAAGTATTATAAAACAATATTGAGCAGAAATAGGCGGACGTTAAATGAACAAACAAGCTCCACTGGCAACATTGCCTGTTTTCAAAAAAACATAACCTCCATCAAGAAAAACTAGCATAACCCAACTTAATTAATTGGCAAATTTCATTGATACCACACATTCCCCCAGATTTTCACAGCCTGCTGGATGGCATATCAATCCTGAATAGATTATATTTAATATATCTTCTCTACGTTAAAACTTCCCATGGAATGTAATTACTATAACAATATTAAAAACAATCATCAATAGTAAAATGCATTTAATTCGCCATCTTATATAAATGAGATCAAAAAGTCGAAAATAGTCGGTAGCAGATTTTTCTAAAATCCCTGTAATAATTCGAATAATATTATGTTGGGTGGACCGAATTGGCCAATGCAACGCATGCGCACATTTTTACATTTGTATTTTAAACTTAGTCGAGTGTTTTGAAAATAATTTTGTGTGTTTGTTCTGAGTTTTTCATTTTTAATTTCTATTGTGCAAACTTCCATTATTTTTGTAATTTTAAAAATGCCTTTTTCACAAGAAATAGACACGTTTATTGTTATGGCTTATTTCCGTACTGGCCACCAAAACGAAAATGGCTCGTGGACGTACTCCGCTGAAAATAGCTATGTTCAATTTTCACAACAATTTCCAGAAGATCTCGTCATCTATCCTGTTTATGTGCAACATATGCAAATTGTTGTTGATCGTTTATGGATACAGGAAGTGTTGTTGAACGAAAAAGATCTGGCCGATCTAAAATAATTACAGAAGGTGTTATTGCTGATGTACAACAACACATGCAAGCGAGTCCTAACAAACCTCTTCGTAAATTATCTGCACAAACAGGTAAGCAAACGGCATTAGTTTTTTACATAATTGGTCAAATAATTCTTTTATTTTAAAGAACTTTCTTATGGAAGCTGTCAAAGAATTCTTAAGAGAGAGTTACGCATGCACCCTTACAAAATTTCTGTTCTACAACAATTGTACCCAACTGACTTCCAAACACAGATTAACTATTGTGAATGGTTTAACGTAAATATTAATAATAATGACATCTTGGTCAAACATTCTTTACGGATGAAGCATGATTTCACCTTACTGGTTATGTGAACTCACAAAATTATCGTACATGGTTTACAGAAAATCTACATAATTATGTTGAATCTAGCTTACATCCAATTAAAGTTGCTGTTTGGGTAGCAATATCACGACGTCGAATTATAGGACCAGTTTTTTTTTCACAATACTGTAACCGGT
>JABXWE010015362.1:0-28054 GCA_014611495.1 Limonius californicus
AACATTATTGATAGTCTACGCACAAGGCACGTTTACGCTATTGATGTTTTATTGCCCACGTTGATTTATCGTTCTTTGAAGTCGTAAAATAAGGGTACGAAAACAGGTAGACAGTTCAACCCCTGCAATATAGAAGTAAGACAAGCTGTATTGTTGGTTGCGTTATAGCCAAAACAAAGGGGCAGATTTGAAATCTGCGCTTGGGTTAGATCAGCCTTAAAATGGAAACATTTAAATATGAATGACATAGCAAGTGAAGGCTCGGCTACACGGTACCAATAACTCGTATGTGTTGCTTAAACAGAGTACTAAAATATTAGTTTGAACATATATTTTAGCACTAATTTCCAGTACATCTTTTAGTACACAGGCGAGTGTAGTGAATCGCAAGCAATTATATTTACTCGGCCGAGCAGCTGCCCCCACTATCCCTTTTTGAATACTAAACGTGTGTAAACAGATGTTTCTAGTAACAACAGTTTTTATTACTCGGTTTTACAAACTCTTTCGAGTTACTGGTACAGTGTAACTGTGCCTTAAATGTACAAGAAATTGGCTTATATCTCAGCCCGCTTGAAAAAAAAATTGTATTTGTAAAATAGTTTTTCTAAGTACAATTCATATTTGCAGTTTTCCAAGTTTGTTCGTCGATTGTGTACTTATCTCTCGATCGCATGTGAATTTACTTCCGCTGAACATAACTGAAGATTCATATGCACGTCACGGTGGAGAAATTTACTGAATTTTGTAGTACGGGTCGTTTCTGCATTAGAAATGTTGCGGTCTTACCACTCGGTATTTATTGCCTTGAGACTGTTGTTCCCCAGTTTGTTTGTAGAACAATATCATCGTGGTGCTTTTCTCATTAGGAAAACATAAATGAGGTTCTTATTTTTGTTTCAGGTAAGAGATCTCGAGCTTTATTATACGGTTTCGCCTTCAGCATTCTACGTAGGTAGGAAGGTGGTAAGTATGTAACTTAATTTACTCTCGAAATTCTTATAATAGAAACGCAAAACTGTAGACGACTGCCGAACTAGATATATGAACTACGGTTAATTTTTTACAAGGGGTACCCATGAAAATGACTTCGTGCTAATAAATGGTATTTAAATACATCGCATAACAGGCGAACTACTTTCCGGCATTCTTCTTAATTTTTTGTACTATAGGAAATGAAGCTTTATTATTTATTAATTTGGTAGAGTTTCTTAATATTATTATAAACCAATAAAGCCCTATTTTTATTGAAATTCCACGTTCCCCACATTATAGTCTAGAAATTTGTGTTAGGTTCACATACTGAATTTGGCGTGAATATAGTGGACTGAGATTAACACCGAATATTGAGTAAAGACGCTGTAGCAGACTATGATTGTCAGTCATAATACATGAAACTATGTTAAAATCATCGATCAGAAATTATTGAAAAGAGTGACGACGTTGAGGGTACAATAGTCTCTTCAAGCACCATTCGTTGTAATATTTTTAAAATATGGTTAATTTAGAAGACACGAGCTGTTTCATAGAGATTTTTCTTGCCGATTAGGCTTGCTACACTTTACGTTGTGTTGATTACTGTAGTAGTCATCAACCAGTAAGTTCGAGTACATTTAAAATGAAATTTATACGAATAAATTCCATTTCGATATGATTTTACTAGTTACAATTTCAAAGGTTCAAAACTGTAACCTTTCGGCGAAAATATAGTTGACTTGGGAATGGTTTACAGTGCTGTAATTGGCATAGGCGTGATATGATATTTTACAACGATGTAAGATGAAATGTACTGTTTTAATATTTCAGGATAAGACTTCGAGATATGTTATGGTGTGTGTTATGTAACAACGGCCATTTTATCTTAATGAGCAAAGTTTTACGGGTAGGCAAAAAGTAGAGACTGGATGTAAGAGGAAAAACAAAACAATGTACAGATAGCGACATCTATTTTAAGAAATCTGTGATTATTCTATTTGCAAATTAGAATTTTGCTTTCATTTTTTTCCGTGCTTGTCAAACTATTGAAAACTAATGGATATAATCACAATTCAATATACATATATACATTCCCAAAACATAAAAATATTGTAACGCCTAGTTGAATCGACGGCGACAATTCTATTATCCTAAATAGAAGCAATACAACCGAAGCTACCATTTACGATGCAAGGTCGAGGTATCAAGGACAAGGGTCGACCAGCTACAGTCGAAGAAGGGGGGGGTTGGATAAGCCTAGGCGGCACCTGTTTAAAATATCCTTCGTCCTTGAAAATAACACGAGATGAACAGGAACCTTCCTGGAGTTCTGACTTACCTTGCTTCGGTAATTGCTCAATTTGTTCCCAAAAGTAAATTATGTTAACCCAAGACACAATACAACACAACAATAAATTACCAACCTTCAATTTATCTAAAAATTCACACTTCAATCTTTGTAACACAACCAATTGAAATTAAAATATGTATTTTATAACGATATATTTATATATATATATATATATATAAAACAGTATTTAACCAATCATGGCTAACAGTACCTTCCGGTAAACAAATAAAAAACCAAGATTCTTAACATATCGGGAACGCAATAATGCGAAATGATATCCAGACTACGAAGCATTTATTTCGCTTCCAATCATAATGACATTCACGATCAACCCGCTAAGTATTTTTAGATTCCTCGAGGCCTCGCGAATTAAATACCCAGATGTATAATTACCAATATAATGGTAATGGTATCGGCTCTCTATTAATCAGGATTTAAACTTCCGCACTATTCCCCCTTTCTAACTGAATTTCAAACAATAAAAGAATAGTTATTTATACTGTTGACCATTTAACAATTATTTCCCAAAATTTCAACCAAAATTATCACCAATCTCTACAAAATACAAAATCAATTTAGGTGCACCATCCACTAATTAAGTGTACTTAGTTTTGTAATCCATTTAAGTATATAATTACAGGTTTTACTAGGATTTCTTACTATTAGACTATAATTTTTCCAGAACCCCTCGTATCCTCGAAATTATATGTGAAAATTGAATGTTAAAAGGATTGACACACCTGTGATTTTGTATCTCGATATCCACACCTGTTGTACGGTTTCGCTGCACGGCGATAGTTCCACTTGTATCGAACCCACAGGATCTCTTCGATTTTTCACAAATGACTGTTAAATTCGGTCATTACTAACCCCAGTCAATTCGCCTAAATAATTTCAATAGTCTTAGAAATGAAACAAGAGAAATTGGATTTTCTATGTTTACCAAAAGATGTTAAATGGCGAAAAAAACTCTTTCAAAAGAATTGCACACAGATTGGAATCAGCTCCCGGGAACTCACATCAAACTATCGATGCCTAAGAACTTCCCAAATATGTCTTGAAAATTGAAATCGGAAAACTTTCCAAGTCTTAAAACGACTTCTAAATTAACTCAAAACACGTGCACCTTCTATGAGAACTCGTACAGTTACGTTTTAAACGGAAAACCCCAAAATTCACCATTTCCTGAACCGGAAATATACGAGTAGATGACACGAAACTTCCACAAGGCCAAAATTGAATTAGTCAAAAGCTTAAATATGCAATTCAAAATGCTGTATTGAAAATTTAAATGCCAATCAACCAGGCGTAAGAAATCGCACGTTACAAGTTCCATACAATTCTGCAACCAACTAACAGATCTTTCTTTTAAAAAATTGCAATATCTAAGTTAAAAGACTATAAACATAATATCATTGCTGTTTCTTCTGTGACTATCAATTAAAGCTTTCAAGCGATAAAATTTCTAAAAACAATGATATTTATACAGTTTTTTTTCTAATTGTGTCATCAAATAATTCAGCTTTCATGCAAACTACTAAAACTGAATTTTAACTTTTTAACTTTTGCTCTGCATCATTAAATGTTTAAAGTCCTCATACCGGTTCAATATCTATTCAGTCTAGGACAAACCGCGTCCAACTCGCGCAAAATTGGTAAAATGAATAAACGAATATCCATAGCAAAGTTATTTATATTAAAATATAATACTTATTACAAACTATCAACTGTATATAAGTAAAGAAACCAGTATGTTAAATATTTGGTTAAATATCATAATACACAAATATTTTAAAAATTTATTGTGTGTATATCTAGCATCAAATATATAATTGTATAATTTCTTGATATGTTTGTTAATACATCGAGGTGGACTTGCGAACAGTCGGCCAGGGCAACTTGTCCAGAAAGGAATAAAAGTAAAAAAATATTCGCAATAATATAATATGTATACAAGTATTTTCGTAATATTAGGACAACTATGTAAATATTACGTGAAATACTTGTTGAATTATAGTAAAAAATAATTTTTAGTCCACTACTGTACATGCTATACGAAAATCTATGCGTATATCTGAGAGGAGAACAATAAAGCTACTACTTTAGTTTTATTTCCTGATGAAACAGAACCGGCATGTAGCATAAAATAGTATAACACCCATCGATTAGTTAAGAAGTGACGGAAACCGAGATAACCATAGAAAAAGGGCAAAGTTATTAAATTTTATTAAGCCCACTCTGCTTACGTATCATGTTATGCTTTTAACAGCGGCAGGTCTTACAGATAAAAATTTAGTGCGCCATTTAAGCAGGCTTCTAAGATTCCGTCTTTAATGCTCCACGTGCTTTATCACAAAAAATCTTTATACAAAAATTTCAGTCTAGTCTCGATATAACTCTAGAAAGTAATTATCAAAGTCAAAAACTGAGATTGTTATATCGATATGTTTTATAGGAGAATATCTGGACGAATATTTCACTAATAAAAATTCCGTTGACATTTCCACTCTTTGTTTATTGTGACAATTTTAAAGCCCGGTTGCTTAAAATAATTGGACGTAAATTATTGTTATAGCACAAAGTAACGCTAGAAATTCAGTTTAATGTTTTATGTTCATCCAATTAAAAATAACGCGGAATTTGATTTTTTATTATTTGAAATAAAAATAGGAATTTCGAAAGTAGATGCCACAAGGTTACTGATTAAGAAACATCTCTAGCCGAAATCTTCTTTTATATCGGCAGAGTTTAATTTAGATACTATGATATCGACAGCGTATTAAATATACAAAACTACTATATATTATTAACAAGTAATCAAGAAATTTAATATATAGATTAACTGGAGTGAAGTAGTAATACAGCTGAAATTATTTCTGAATCCACACGATTAATTGAAAAATCTGACAGTTACGAATAGAAATAAAGCACTTCTGTTATCTTAGATAGTGTCTAGCGTATCAGCTACCGGCCTTCAAGAGTATTAGGTAATTGGCGTCTTAGCCTAGCTCTTCTTGAACCTGTTGAAAGTACTAAAGTAAGTACTAACTAATATAAATACGTTCTCACAAGTAAAAAAGAAGTTAAAGCTCGAGTAAAATGGAAATAGGAGTAATAAAACGTAAAATATTGCGTTGGCGAGTTGACACAATTCCTGATATCCATCAGTATCAACTACGAGCCGTGAAACACCGCCGAATCGCTGCTTTACTGCATGGGAACGCCGCCGTGCGTGCCGGTATCAGATACACCATCACACACGGTCTGGCTAAGTAGCGAATTAACATTCATGTAACGAATCAGAACAAAATGTGTCATACATTTTATTATACAGTGATATCCATACATGCACGCCAAAGAAGCTGGATAAGGATGGATGGGATGCGAATGTATAGTACATTTCGATCTAGCTATTCATTATTACAATGAGGTCGTTCGCAATTTTTTGATTAATACAAACATCGATAGAAACTATGAAAATATTACAAGTTTATTGTTAATAAATACTTAAAAAATTAATAAACTTACGTATTTTTAATGTGCGGTAACGGAGTTGCGTCAGTAATGTTTGCAAGGTAGACAAAACTTAAATTAAGGGAAAAATTGCTCTGGTTAAATACAAGATGAATGTTCGGTCGATTGTATTTTTTATTGGTTTAACGCGAATTTTGATTTTATATTGTTTGTAAGTAAAGAGGTCTGAAACTAACATCAAACCGCTTCTTGTACGCGCCCTCGAGCACAAGCAGTGTTGCCAGATTGTAAAGTTAACGATTAATCAAAAAAGCTTATCTTAGACATTTTAAAATTTACAAATTGTATAACATGGTTTATGAAAAAATTTTAGTAGTTCTGTTTTAAACATATTGTAAATTAAATAGCCTACTAGCTGTTAGTAATAATTCAATAACAATTCTTTTATTTATAATGCTGTAAGAAAGTTATTACATGGCATTTGAACTGTATTGATAATGCACGAGCGTCAACCTATCTCTACTATAAAATAAAATTATACACCTGTCAAAACCAATTTAACAGCTTCTAAATGTGAACGGAATACTCTGATTGTTGATTTTGTTTTATTTCTAATATCCGATTCTATATATAATATATAAAACCAATCTTGGTAGGCTTTCGAACATCATTTTCTTATGGTTGAACAATAGGTGAGAGCTGGCAGGGAGGAGTCGTTGAAGACAGTGACATTAAAGAGTATAAAGTATATAGTAGGTATTTGTTTTATCATAGGACACCGTAAGAATTCTGGTGACACCCATGTATATAATATAAGAAAAACCAATGTCACCACCCTGTATATAGGGTGGCGAATTTTTCGATGCTCGCCATTGTCATCTCGGAAACGGTAAGAGATATGAGGAAGGTTAAATCAGAGAAAAGTTGCGCTTTTTTATGGTGATTGAGAATCTGTATTATTAATTGTCATTTAAACATAATGCAAAAAGTTTATTGGTCTACCTATAACAAGATGACAAATTCAGAAAGGCAAATAGGTAATTAGTTTAATTTTCAAACTGCGCGCCGTTTATAAAACATTTGAAACGAATAGGTAACAAATGATTTGTTTTAATAACAAAATAGACAGTGTGCGTTTAAGTGGTGTATGTCAACTTTCTCTATCGTGTTTTCTAATTGTTAAGATGTTTATCGATGAAGAAAAGCAAGATTTATACGATGTTTATATTCACAGCAATAGAAATTCTGTTTAAGCGACTGAAAATTATGCAAATTTGTATCCAGACAGACAATTTTTGCAAGATTTCAAGACATTTGGCTGCTTGTGGCAGGTTTACAAGATCGCGAGGACCGCATGGAAAAGGAATTATTGCTAGTGAAGTGAATGTGCTGGTTCAATTAGCGAGTAATCCAGAAAACCCCAACTAAAGAATTTATGAAGAGTATGGTTCGAGGGCAAGTCTTTAAGCTTTTGCAAACGACCACTAGGTGGCGATATTGAGATGTGTCATTACTATTTTCGTAAAATGTGACATTTGTTATTGTGAAAACAGTGGCAGCCTAGAAATTGACCCAGCACTTTGTTTACAGTGAGCGTTTAAAAAAAGCAATTTTGTGCAAAAATGGCACGTGAAGGTTTTTGTTGGATGATTTTTTATGATTTCAATAAACACCTAACCCAACAACAATGCATAGAATCGCTTCATTCAACTTTTGGTAATGAAGCATCATCAGAGACAAAGACTGTTTGCAATTGGTTTGCAGAATTTCGTCGTGGTCGTGCGTCCGTCAGCGATGAATTTCGTGAAGGTCGACCAAAATCGGTTGTTATTCCAAAAAACACCGATGCTGTGCGCAACATGATTGCAAAAGACCAGCAAGTGACTTACAGTGGGATAGAGGCATCCTTAGGCATATCGAAGACTGCAGTACATTCGATTTTGCATGAACATTTAGCTGTGAAAAGGATCTGTTCCCGATGGATTCCGCATAATTTGACCGAAGCTAAAAATAAGGGCTCTTGCTAACTGGTGTAAGGAAATGCTCAAAAATTCGACCGAGGAACTGCAAAATCCGTATACAACATCGTAACAGGTGGCGAAACTTGGATATGCTTGTATGAACCGGAAACTAAACAACAATCCACTATTTGGGTGTTCTAAGATGAATCGAATACCACAAAAGTTGTTCGTTCACGAAGCACTTCCAAGAAAATGATCGCTTGTTTCTTTGGTTAGACTGGACATGTGGCAACCATTCTTTTAGACTTTAGATGATCGAAGAACAGTTAACGCTGAATGGTATATAACAATTTGTTTGCCAGGAGTCATCGACAAAATCAGGAAAAACAATCAAAAACGTCACATCATTCTTCATCATGACAATGCCAGCTCTCACACAGCACGTCAAACAATTGATTATTTGAACGAAGAAAACATCGAATTAATGTATCATAGCCCGATGCCGTATTCACCTGATTTATCGCCTGACGACTTCTTTGTGTTTCTGAATGTCAAACAAAAAAATGCGTGGACAGCGATTTTCATCACCCCAAAAAAATTATCGTTCAAAAACCATGTTTTTGAGATACCAAACAGTCTGTTCCAAAAAATCTTTCTTTCCTAGTTTTTGTAAAAACTTAAAAGACTGCCCTCGTATTGATGATGATTTATATCTGAGGAAAATCACCACAAAAGATAAGTACAATGATTATAAATTCACACCTCTACAACCTCTTCATCCATTTTCCCAAAGAAATGGTACGTACTGATGAGTCTTTATTTACAAATTCCGAAATGTTTAACAGGAAGAATCTTCATCACTATGCAACAGAGAATCTAGATATTCTTTGAACGTATGACTGGCCTTTTCGATAAGGCGGTTCTGGTTTAATTTTTTATCGATTGCCATTTAGGTGGGCCTGAATATTTGCATTTTTCGCAAACAAATCTAGAAGACGGAGCTGGTCCTCACAACGCCCGCATTGTTCGATATTATTTAGATGCACGCTTGACCATGTTCGTTGGCCTTCACAATCGCCATGCTTAACGTCTGTAGATTGCTTTCTACGTGACAATGTAAAAAAAACGGTGCGTATGCATCCCTGACAAAAAATATCGGACATCTTCGCCTCAAAATCGAAAATGCCTTCGATTCCATACCCAGACCTACTATCTAAAAAGCAGTGGACGAAATGAATTTGAGGACTAACCTCTGCGTCATAAATAACGGCACGCAGTTTAAACAATTTAAATAATCATAGTGTTTCTGAATTTGTCATCTTGTTATCGTTAGACCAAACGAAAAACTTTTCCGTATTTAAGGAGTTTACTTGACAATTACCAATACAATCAGTCACTTTAATTATTGTTTCAATTGATTTTCAACGTTTACGTGATTTTATATATTATTTACATTTTACAAGGTTATGATTTGATTTCTCCATTACGTCTTCAGAAAATTGAATTCGCCTTATTTGATCGGCGGGGTAGATTTCTTGAGTTTTTGACAATTTAGAGGAACGATATCCGTTTTGCTTCAAAATTTTTAATATAGAAGTATGGTGCAAATTAACCCGTTCAGCAATCTGTCTGGAAGACTGGCACGAATTCTCTTCTACAGCAGCACAAATTTTTAATTCGTCAAGTTCCTGCTCCTCCGTTTTAGGTTGAGGCGCTTTTTTATGGTTTTTCGAAGACAAACATCCTTTTTTCTCAAAATTCTGCACAATTCGGTGTATTGTAGTAATGCCTGGGATGGGACTATTTGGAAAAGCAACTGCAAATTAATCACTTGCTTGAGGTACTGTATTGCCGCTGCAGATCCATTTAATAACCTGTATTTTCTCATGCCACTGATATGTATTCATTGTAACAAAAATAGATTTGACAACAAAATAAACTGACAGCGCCCTTATTTAAAAAATAATATATGAAGGTGCATAGTGTAAACGCATGCCTGTCGTGCATGTCCCTATGTTCCTAGTAGCCACCACCAACCTGTATATATACGTAGTGGGATTCTGTTAATTTGACTGAATTCTTAATCTATTAATAAACAAATCATTTGTTGATTGTTTCTATGAACAAACTGCATATATGTAGGAGTAAATACATTTTTTGACTTACAGTTTGCAAACTCCTTTAAAATAACGGGATTTAAATTCTTTCCTCAATAATATTTGAATTAAATTTATTTGCATTGATTTATTTGTATTTGTTTAATTTATAGTAGATAATAAACTATTCAAAGGTTTTTACATATCCTTATTTTTCAATCGTATTGAACGTCCTACTGGGTACATTTTTGTACAGTACTTTTCATATTAGTTAGATGCTTGCATTTTTCATATTTTAACCTTCATAGCACCGACTGGGGTACATTTGTACCCAACCGCGTTTTTTTCTTTACAGTTTGCACAATAATTTTTTTTTCACACTTGCCATTGGAGTAGCTCCATATTATAGTCTTATCTACATGAACAATCAGCCAAATATATCGTACCTCTTTCGCGTTGTCAGATATTTTGAATTTATGAGCCTTTAGCCATTTAGGTGCTTTATGCATGCGTAAATTATTTTAACATTCATAGAGTTAATTCGGGGAATTCCCTTATTTCCTGACATTTTAACATTCATACGGTTAATCCGGGGAATTCCCTTATTTCCGCACAGTGGTAGCGATGCGCCACAAACATTACATGCAGTAATAAGTGAAGCCAGTTGGCTTGTTGAATTCAGTGAGTTACAATCGTGCATGTTTATACGTGTTCATATTACAAAAAGCGAAAATGTATGCAGTTCGTGATCCAAAATATCTAACTGAAACCGATATGCTGTGGCTTCTAGAACATGATGATCCCGATATTGATGATATTGAGGAAAATTTGGATGATAGTGAAGATGATGATCATATTTCGGAACAAGAAGAAATAAAAGATATGATCTATCTAGGAGAAAACAAACATTCTTCTCAGAATTCTGATTCTTATGAGGAAGATGAGAACGTATTGGAAACGCCGTCCAGTAATGATCCAGTTTATAGATCAAAAAATGGAATGCAGTGGGCAAAGTTTCCCTTCAATTTGTGAGTAAGAAAATCCCAGGCTAATATATAAAAAATAGCGACAGCAACAGTTTACGGAAATGACTTTACAAGCATATCTAATAGATATTATTGTGTTGGAAACCAATAGGAAAGCTAACCATCTCTACAATAAACGGAACAGATTCGTACGAACGTATATAAAAAAAAAGGTTCGGGTTTTCCAGAATTCTGCGAACAGCACCCAGAGGCAGCAAGAGGACCTCAACTTCAGGGAACATCTGAACGCTGTTCTATGTATAAGGAAAAGAAAGACAGAAAAACAAGGCAAATTTGGCAAATTGCAATCAACCAGTCTATGCGGAACATTCTGTGAAGGAAACAGTGTGTAACAATTGTAAAAATGTTTACTGATTTTTTAAATTAAGATTTTTGTAAGAAAAATTCTTTTCTTTGTCCTAGATTAAAAAGCTTTTTCGTTTCTGACCTTTAATTCGTTTTTTTCAGTGGGGTACAATTGTACCCTGGTTGGTGCGATACGTAATTTTTTGAGGTCGGTGTTACGAAGGTTAAACCACAATATTTGTACTATATTGCTTCTGCCTTTAAGTCTAAATTATAATTCTTAATAATTATTGATAACTGTTCAGATCAATACTTTTTTCTGCAGATTAGAATAACTACTAAATTACATGCCCACCTCTCTATGTTTCCATTCAGCACTGTGGTGAAACCAACTCTTTTAGGTTTCACTTTTTTTATGATTATTTTGTTATTTTGTGCCAGGATTAGTAATGCGCTTTATCGTTAGAACGTGCAGTGAATTAATTTCCTCTGTACATTCCAAATTTGGATGAACATCTGGGTTTTCTGTCAAGTCATCCTATAAAAATATCATGCAGCACCTTTCTGCCAAATCTTTTACGGTTTATTTTATAAATCCGTTATTTTGCATATTTATTTATATTTTGTTTTATTTCACACTAATCTTGTGAATATTTGTTTAATACAAGTAGGTAAGTATATGCCTTTAAATTTTAACCAAACATGCATATTCTAATTAATTTACATATTCAGTTTTAGAAAATTTGAAAATTTCTCGCTACTGCTAATCACTAGATATAAAATCATGAAGAAGCAGCGTTAGTATTATTTCTACTTGGCTTGTTCTGATCTATTAAATAATCTTAAGCATTTTTTTGAAGTAGTAGGACAGGCGTGACTGTAACAGTTTATACAGGACGATTTTGAGGGTTTCAGAGGCATATTTGTAGGTATAAATTGTAAACAGGTGCAATTGAAATGCAACATGGTATATTTTTATAGGAATTGCTGCCGACTGATACACGATTTGTTTATTTAGATCGCCGGATATGGTTATTTATTTCGGAGAACACGTTTCCTCAACCATATATGTAAACAAATTATTAGTATGTTTAACAGTGATCTGTAATAGCATCTTCATAATAATTATGTCACATTTATGTTTAAACAGTATTACTATATATTAAAGGGTCGATGTTTGTATAATTTATTACACCTTCATTTCCATTTAGGAAAATTATGCTAAAACCACAACGATAAATATTTATACTTAAAAATCCAAAACAAGCATTTAAAGAGACAAAATTCCCATTGAAGTTATTTTTCTCATAACATATCTTACGGATATTTTGTTTCTTTTTTTTGCCCAAGGCAACTCCACGTTTCCCATCCCACCCAGCTTATCCCGCCTCAGCACATTTCGTGCTATTCACAGATCTAACATGCTCCACTCTTGGAAAACCCCATGCCCCAGATACCACAAACACCCTGGGAAATTGCAAAGCTCAGGATTCGAACCTGAGGGACTTTGGTAAAATAACTCCGAAGCCAAGCACTGCGGCCACTACTCTACCGCGGTCCCCATTTAGTTTCTAATAAAAGAAGGTAGTATTAATAAATACTGTTTTTCATCATATTTAATAAAATTAATTGTATTAAAACCAATTGCATAAATATTTCATATCTTAAATTTTATTATTCACAATCTAGAAACTGAAAATTTAAGAAAAGTTAAACCATTCCCATTGGGCGCTTAATTCTTTTCCATATACTTTCCACTATCTAAGAGGTCAAAATTTGGATGTTTCAGTGAAAACCAATCAAGGAAATTTAACATTATAAAAACCAAGTGTTCTGACAGTGTAATATGCAATGGAAATCTTAGCAAATATGGTTAAAGCGTTTTGCAAATCAGGTAACAAAAAATAAAATACTATGGCTACAAAACCAAAACATAGGGCAGGGGTTCCCAACTACATGCTCGCGGACACCATGGCACCCGTCGACCAATTTATGTGCCCGCCGCTGTTCGACCATGAAACGAAAGCTTGTTCGCGTTAACTTTGAAACATATATATAATTCCAACGGACATACAATCTCAGTTAAAAAGGGACTTAGAAATATGTTAAACCCTCTCTTTACTATTTGACGAGTCAAGAGATGTATCAGATACAGCACAGTTAGCAGTTATAGTGAGAATGGTATTTAATAACGTCACTGTAGAAGAAGATTTATTGAAAATATTACCCATGAAAGGACGAACAACGGGTAAGGATATTTGTAATACATTCAGAACATACGCCAAGTCGACAGATATGCCTTTGTAAAAGCTGTCTTCGATAACCACTGATTGGGCACCAGTAATGGATGGTAATATCAATGGATTTATTGCCCTCTGCAAGAAAGATCATTCATTTCCACACTGTATTATCCATAAGGAAGCTTTGTGCAGTAAAATACTGCCCTCTGGAAACGTTATGAAATTAGTTACAAAAATAATCTACTCTATTCGAGCAGCTTTTTTGCAGCACCGATTTTTCAAGGCCCTATTAGAAGATATTGAAGATAAAGAACTTGATCTCATCCTGCGTACTGAGGTACGTTGGCTCGGTAAAGGTAAAGTTCCTAAAGGTCAAAGAACGGGTGATGATATTTATAATACATCCAGAGCATACGCCAAGTCGACAGATATGCCTTTGCAGAAGCTGTCTGCGATAACCACTGATTGGGCGCCAGTAATGGTTGGTAATATAAATGGATTTATTGCCCTCTGCAAAAAAAGATCATTCATTTCCAAACTGTATTATCCATCAGGAAGCTTTGTGAAGTAAAATACTGCCCTCTGGATATGTTATGAAAATAGTTACAAAAATAATCAATTCTATTCGAGCAGCCCCTTTGCAGCACCAACTTTTCAAGGCTCTATTAGAAGATATTGAAGGTAAAGAACCTGATCTCATCCTGCGTACTTAAGTACGTTAGCTCAGTAAAGGTAAAGTTCCTACAAGATTTTTAAGCTTGATTGAAGAAATAAAAAAGTAATGGAAAAAATGAAAATTTCGATGAACTAACTGGTTCTTTCTGGCTGGTGGATTAGGATTTTC
Organism: Limonius californicus; assembly: GCA_014611495.1. Taxonomy (NCBI): domain Eukaryota; kingdom Metazoa; phylum Arthropoda; class Insecta; order Coleoptera; family Elateridae; genus Limonius; species Limonius californicus. Next base: position 14,273 of record JABXWE010015362.1, read on the forward strand.
TCACAGACATCATGGAAAAATTGAATTCTTTAAACTTGGAGCTGCAAGAAAAAGACAAACATGTCCCTAAAATGATAGGTTCTGTAAAAAACTCATTTAAAGCAAAACTGGTTTTGTTAATATCATATCTGCAGATGGGATCTCTCGTGCATTTCCCAAATATGAAGCAAAATGGTAGGCGTCAGTGAATTTAACTCGTCATCATTTGTTAAGCACCTTCAAGTACTGAAAGAACAGTTTGAAAAGAGATGTCAGCAGTTTACTATCATCGAGCCCATGGTCTCCGTTTTTATCAATTCTTTTACTTGCCAAGTAAACATAATATAAAATATCTGCATAGATTGCAGAGCTTGTTCAAGTAAGGGCTGAAAAACTGGAGGTAGAAATTCTGTTTACTCAGAATGGTAGTATGCTAAAATCCCATATACCAGATGAGAATTTCTGTAATTTAGTGGACAGAAAAAAGTTTCTATTCTTATGAGCAGCGAACAAGATAAAATTGTTTTTCGATTTCATATATCTTTGCGAATCATTGTTTTCAACCATGAACATCATATAATCAAAATATAGATCTCGACTCACTGATGAGCATCTTGATGGTTGTTTAAGAATAGGGATATCATCTCTCTCTCTCTCTTTCTTTCTCTCTCACCCTCTCTTTCTCTCTTCAACCTATATCGACCCACTGCTAGACGAAAATCTCTCCCAATTGTTTCTATGTTTGTCTGTCGTGTGCTTTTCTCTTCCAGTATTTCCCTGCTGTTGTGGAAATGTCATCGGACCATCCTGTCTTAGGTCTGCCGACACTTCTTTTTCCTGTGCGTGGTCTCCAGTCCATTACCAGTCCATCTTTCATCCCAGCATCGCGAAACATGTCCCGCCCATCTCCATTTTAGTCTTGCAATTCTGGAAGCAACGTAAGTGATTTTTGTAGAATTTCTAATCCATTGGTTTGTCATTCTGTGACGCAGCCATAGCCATAGCTCTCTGACTTCCTACTAATTTCTTCATTAGTTCGTTTGTTAGGGACCGCGTTTCGGAAGCATAGGTGATAACTAGTAACGCACATTCTTCATATCCTTTAGTTTTAAGACACTGGGGTAGTTCTAATTTAAAAGGGATATCATCATACTGGTCAATAAAATGCAATGCCAAACATCACATTGACTTTGAGATTAAAAGTTTTTGTAAAAATTTTTTATATGATGTAAGTTTTGTGTGTATTCATTTAACATAAGAATTTACGCAATAATTTTTATGATTTAACAGTTAAAGTTACAGTTAGATTTAAATCATTTTTTCTGTATTATTCGTATGTATTATTAACTACGAGCCCTGTCCCATAAGTGTTGGCCCAGTTGCATAAAATCATTGAAATGACTTATTTAAGCAAAAAATCAAAACACCTACTAATTTATTTTCACTGAATTATAACTTAATGCCTTAAATAAAGGAAATCACTGATCCACACTAACTATAATATAAGAATCAACAAAAAAATTGTGATTAATCACTTTTTAATGATTATGCTTTTATACAACTAATACTTGGTTCCTACAGTTACCACTGTGTAACGTCCCCCTTTTTTGCTATAACTGCTTTTATCCGACGGGGCATGGTTTCCACCAACTTCTGACATTCAGCTACTGTAAAATTATTCCAGATATTTTGCAGGCGAGAGCGCAACTCTGGTACAGTCCTTGCAGGTTGCACACGAAGTTTTTTTTTCATGATGTGCCATAATGTCTCTATAGGGGACAGATCTGGGCTGCTAGAAACCCATTTTAATAGTGAAATTTCTCTTTCCAAAAACCAACTTTTCACTTTTTTTGGCCGTATGACAGGCTGCGCCGTCCTGCAGGAAAATAAGTTCGATTCCAGCTCGCCTGGCTTCATCAAATTTAGGTCTTAGTTTATCTTCCAGAATGTCAATATACTTTGCTGCGTTTACAATCCCTTCTACAAAGTGTAGTTTACCTACTCCACTGGGCGACATCGACCCCCAAACCATTACGGAAGCAGGGAACTTAACTTTTCTTTTCAAACAATCAGAATGAAAAGCCTCTTCTTTGGATCGTATAACCCTACTCCGACTATCACCTGTACAAACTTCAAAACGTGACCCATCACTCCAATGTACTGAGGTCCATTGGACTGGGGTCCAATTAATGTGATGTTTTGCCCACCGTAACCTATCCCTTTTTTGTTTTTTAGTAAGCAGAGGTTTCTCTTTTGCCTGAAAATTGATGTGATATGGTTCTACAGAAACAAAAATGCAATTAGATTTACCTTGCAGGTCCTGTAACCCATTTTTATTGCTGTTCGGTTGCAAGTGGACTTTGAAAATTGTTTTGCTGTTGCTTCACTCCACAAAATACTTAATTCATTATAATTGGAACGCCGGTTTTGTCGTATAATTCGACGTAAAGCTCTTCGGTTAGTATCAGTAACGCCAGAATTTCTTCCAGGAATAGGCTTTTGTGCAACAGATTTGGTTGTTTTAAATAACTTAATGATGTTGCGAATTGTATATCATGACAAACTGACAAGTTTTCCAATTTCAGACGCAGATTTTCCCGATTGTGACAAGGAAACGATTATTTTACGCACATCTTCAGTAACAGGCTTACCTCGCACCATTGTAACAATAAATCTCGAGCAAATTCACTTTATTAATGTTCTAACGACACTAATAACAACTGCAAGTTGTCAAATACTTGCATCTGTTTCGTAACCCGAAGATAGTATGATTATGATTTGTGCGTTAAATTACACCAAGTATACTTACGTCTTTTTAAATATCCAGCGAGTTAGTCTAAAAATTGCTACAAATGTTGCAATTTGTATAAGAGATAAGACAGTAAGTATAAACGTAAAAAATCATAATGCGATTGGATGCAGCTTCTCCAGTTGAGCTCAAATATAAGAAATGCATTTTTTTTATGACTGGGCCAACACTTATGGGACAGGGCTCGTATACTAACTACAAATCTGATTTGAAAAAATAGATGGTACTAGCCGCCCTAGCGGTATTTTAGAATGTGCTCTGGTATACGAAAAGGTTGGGCAACCCTAACATATTGTCTCAAACGTAATTAAGCAGCCATGGTTGTAATTACTATCAAACTCCAATCGTATTAAATTTGCGTGTTTTAAGATTATGACATTCTTTTTTAACACAGTTTATTGTAGTTTTACCGTAACAGATTGACCTTTTACTGTCATAATATAAAGCATGATTAATTAAATATTTGATTGATATTTAAGTTTGAAGATTGAAGTGGAAATACGTTACCAACGTTGGCTGCTCCTAAACGAGATAGGGTTTAGCAGATTTTAAGTAGACTGGCTGGATTGTTCTCCAATTTATAATATCTAATACCAAAAAAATGATAACAATTTCATTAAATTGGATCCTGTATTGCAAAATCAGAAATAAAACTTTAATCGTTTGATAATTTCTCAATTGGCAATTATGTATATGTTTACCCCTTGATAAAAAGGGATTAGAATAGTTGTGTCCCATCATGTTTACGTTAAAACGAGACAAATACAAAAGCAGGGCGATAACTGTTAATAATATCAACGGCTTGCCAAGAAGAACAAATATTCTTTTTTTTTATAGAAAATAATTAAGGATTTGTGTATCTTTTGATGAATAAGTTTTCAAATCGTTTAAACCTTGATGGTGTAGTTCCTTAAATGCGCTAGATCAGTAACCTAATAATATGGTAACCTTTCATTTTATAATGAATTATGAGTTTAATAATACTTTTACTATGGATTATGTAATAATTGGCAAACAAACCCATTCTTATTTGGGAAATTAACTTCCAAATGGTATTTTTTGCAAGCTCTTTATAAATATCTCTAGAAAACCAATATTGTGACTTCGGTTTTGTATGGACATTATTCTCTTTAAAATAGCGAAGAAGCTCTTATTAAATTGCCTATTTAGCATTCCAAATCAATTTAAAATAAGCTTCATCACATCCGGTATTCATCGGAACATCCTGAAGACCATTGAATTCTATAGTGCACTAATTGTAAATTCTTTGGTATACTTTCAACATGAAGTCATTCGCCAGATAACCACAAAGGGTCAGATCACCAATAATTCCTCCGCGTATAGGTACAGTGATAAATGATGTGATGAGACTAATACATCTGCAAGTCAGCTCGTATCTCCAGGTGGTTTATATGGAATCAAATCATCAATGATATCTATATAATAACATAATAAAGAAAGTGCCCCGAACACCGTACGGGGGCAAGAGCGATGCGATGGGCTTGGGTGGTCTACGCGTGACGCCCTGAGCCGACAGCGTGACCCATCATTAGGCCATTGCGAAAGGCGATCTAATTGCTCGCCTGAACACCCAACGTCTTTATTCATCACACCTTTATTTCTTATAACTTACAAGAAATCACGAAGCTTGTTGAGTCTTGAGTCGTTGCATCCTGTAGGCAGCTATGATTTTCAAATTCTACTGCAAATTTGGAATTCAAAGTAGGCATGAAAGGGTGGATTCATATGTCGATAACGGCCTCTATTTCCTAGAATATTCCAAATTCATGTTTGCTGAACCAAATGGATTAAATATGAATGAAGAAAGAAGCTGAAAATCTTCCGAAATGGTAAGTCAAGTAATTTAACAGAAGAAACATAGAAAGATGTACAACTACATCGATGTCTCGTAAATTGTTTCTTATTATTAAATAATGCCGGAAATCGACATAAAATATCGTTTCAAAGACCCTTTCAAAAATTTAAAAAAGCACATCGTGACCGAAAATTTAGTACCAATGCAATTAACTTTATATAAGAATACAAAATTGTGGCGATATTTCTGAAAGTTTAAATTATGTTAAGAGTATTTTTAGCTTTGTTGAGTAATCGCGAAGGGTTCAAAGTTATTTATGGAGTAGGTGTACTATTATTGACAGGATTATTAATGGTAAAATCAAAAATACGTTATATTTTGCCAATTTGGGTATTTTTGCTGCTTTTCTATTTCCTGCAGTTTTCATTTCTGTTTTTCAACTATAACTATAAAATAATAGCATTTACTACGGTCTGTGTAATGGAATTGTTATAACACAGCGCCAAATAGCAATTTGTAGATTAACTTCAACACTCCTTCTACAAGATTTTAGTCACTTTTTTCGACAGCTAGAGTTTTTTCTGGTGTAACAGTTGTTGTATTTATACATATAGAAGATCAGTGTAATACATTTTTAAACATGTCTGCTAGTCTTATATTGCATCGATATAAAATGGGCGCGGAACAGCGTACAGGAAAAATGTAGTTACATTTTCAATTTCTGCTGAAAACTTATCACAGCTAAAAATGGAGAAAGTTATTTACAGCCATTATAATGAGAACGTACAAAAATTTAACTAACATGACTTATAGAATTTTAAACTCAAGAACTAAAACTGCAAATTTGGAAATGGAAGTGAATTGAGTTCAAATGTTAATAAAGAAAGAAGCGTTAATTGTGAAGAAAATCTGTGTGTTGCAAAAAAATAATTTTATGAACAGAAAAGAATTATTTTTGCAAATCAATAACTTCTACTCATGCACAATAGATCATCATCATCATCTGCATCATTATAGTGATCCTCGTTTCTATCGCTAACATAGTGTAGAGGTGGTGTGAAGCAAGGTTAAACTGGTATGTGCGTTGCACAACAGAGCCCGACTCTACGAATTACCATGTTGGTGCATGATCATGCTTAACCTGCCTGGTGTGTGGTGTATTTTTGTGTTTAATCTTGCTACTCCTCTAGTACAACCGTAACACGAAGAGTCTCATTAGTTTGATACCCAATGGCAAATGGAGACCAGGACCCAGTACCAGTTCATTTTCTGACCCTTGTAGTGTTTCGAACTAGTAAGCATTTGGACTATTACATCCAAATCCCGTCTTTCGTACCACTGAGCCATCCCAGCCTTCCATGCACCATATGTGACAAAAAAAGTGAGCACTAGGAGGAACATAGAGGAATACAATGTACGAGACGTATATACCACTCATCGGCAGAAACAGTGTCATAAAATTCATCGCAAAATCTTCCTACGTCTGTCAGATTAAAAGTTACATTTCGCTGTCACACGATGCCCACACGAGTTCGATGGGATTTAAATCGGGGTGATATGAAGGAAGTCTTAGAACGTCATGCTCTTGATCCTGAAGTATTTTGCCTTGTATTTCGGTTTGTGGAGCTTGATGATATTGTATAGATCAGGCCTCAACATATCGTCAGTGAACGGAATGTTCCTTCGTTGTAACCAAGCCTTCATATCGTCCTTTCTAGAAGCTGATGTGGGTGATTTTTCGATTGGCACGTTGTGGTATGGAGCATTATCGATTACCACAGCACTGCGACGAGGCAAGTTATGAATTAATTTTTCCTTCAACCATTTTGGTAATTTGTAAAATCAATTTCATTTTTGTACAAAATCATTTTTTCTCCCAGCGTTAACTATAATAAAACGGTAGCCTTTTGAAACAGGTTGTCGCAGACCTTCGTTGTAATTGTCGCTCCAATTTCCCTCGTGCGTATGAGAAGTATGTATATATGTTTCGTCCATATATAGAATGGGTCTATTTGCTTCTCGATACCTCTTAATATTGCGCAAATAATTAAGGCGAAGTTGTTGTATCCCGGGCTTCTCCATCAGCAATTTGCGGTTTGTTTTTGTTTTATGCCAACGAAAACCCATTTTCCGTAGAGCCAGTCGAATACTGTCGCTGCAGCCAGTATATCCTACATGATCCACAAACTTTTGATGAATATTTTTAACTGTAGGCATTTTTTTTTCGGTTGTATAAAAGCTTATTACATTTCGGCGTAACATATCCTCATCAAAGGCATCCAACTCCGCTTTTGGTGAAAGCCTCTTTCGTTTTTTATTAGGACTTACAAACGAAGACGCTTGTCCTTCGTTAATATCTTTTAATTGTTTAAAAACATTCCCCACTATACGAAGACTAAAACTAGTTCCCGCTCTACACGTTGGTGCACTTTATTTAATTCTATTGTAGGTCCTTCTAAAGTTTCTCGTTGCATAAATTGTAAAACATTCGCAACAATTTCGCGCCTTTGGCCGCCCAAAGTCTTCCCTGCTTTAATTTTCACTAGATTGTACAGCGATGTTGACTGCTACAAACACACGATGCAAATGAGCTCCAGGCATCCCTCACAAATTTCGTGGTAGTGGTGGTAATGCGCAATGTTCACTCACAAGCACGGTTAAATCAGTCAAGCTGTAAACAGTACGACCTAATCCGTCACTGTCACTACAATTAGAAAACTGAAACAATAACCTAACCTTAAATAAACAATGTTTAAAGATTATCAATAACCGAAGGTACACATGTTTCTCACAAAAAAATATTATTATTAGTATTCAGATGTTTTCCTGGTAAGAATCGTGTGTTGTCTAACACTTTCAATAGATACTGAACACATGTGCTACCTTTGTATGTTAATAATAAAACTATATCATGTAAATAACAGTATTTATTTCTTACTTTGGTCCAAAACGGACAATATAATTTACACAGTCTCATCTGATCTAAATCTGATCTAATTTTATTTGTGTCTTTTTTAACCTATTTTCTCTTATAATCAGTTCTATTTTTATTCGGCGCGTTACATAACCTCAAATTTTTAAGAAATTCAAGAAAATATACTATATTCCTTATGACTACCATCTAGATAAACGTTGCGTTTGAACAACTAATTTTATTTTCAACAAGTGTTCTACAAGGAACGCCATTTCCATTCACCAGTGTTTTATTTTGACAACTAATTTCTAAAGCTTGCATAATGACAACATTTTGCTTATCAGAATTGAACAATATTCATATCAATATAAGTTCATGGTTACTGCCGGCCCGCTTACGTTGATATTCACATGCTAAGTGGGACAAACCATCAATTTTGGACTTTAATAATTATTAGCTTGTTTCTACATACATTGCAAAATAAGTGCAAATCCGCAGATTTCTTCGAACTAGGCCAAGAATAAACAGCATTGAAGTTCTACTGCTGACTTCCAGAACTCTGCTGTAAAACGATGGAAACACCAGAGAAGATTCAGGCATTTGAATTACACCGTTGCCGAAGCCTGGTTGGAGAATTGTGTGTGGTGGGTTGCAGCTAGATTTCTTAGACCGCTATATCGGCGAGGTTTTAAACCTAGGCATCATAAAACGTTTGTTCAGAAGGCGGGAGTTCTACTAACTGAGCTGCCCACCAAGCTTGACGTATAGTTACTATTTACGTACTTGAAAATATATCCGTTGGTTATGATAATTCATTCATTTTACAGGTTGAATCGAGATGGTACGCTTGTAACAGACAAACAAGAAGATCTGTGTCTAACTTTAAAGCTCCACATTTACTAATGGCAACCAAACAGTATTGTTGCTAAGCAACCCGTAGACATTATTTAACGTCTTTTATACTAAGTGTTTAGCAAAGAATGCAGTCTGCAAGTTACAGAATAAGTGGAAATGCTTTATGGGAACTCCAAGCTGTGGCTTGTTACTCTAAACGAACGATTAATTATAGCAATTAATCACGAATGGCCACAATTAAAAATCTTGTCAAAGTACAGTAAAATTAAGCTTCATTACGTATAATAGTTATACTTATGGCATAGTTATTCTTAGTTGCTTTGAGCGAAATATGGGATTTAATTGTATCATCTAAACTGTGCGATTTCCATACATGCAATATACCGACGTATAAACAAGAACACCATGCAAGGAGCATTAATTTTAAGATTAATTGGATATTTTTAGAACTACTCTCCATTGCTGCATTTTTATATTTAACCCGTAATTTTAGAGGTTACGTCAACAGTTTAGAGATCTAGATCCTTCTAGCTGTATCAAAATCTTCTTCTGTCACACATGTTTCCAAAATCCAAAAATCTATATTGATGGGTCGGTGGCAGCTTATTGGTCAAATTGTTTGGTTTTGAAGTTGTATTATAGTTTCTTCCAGAAGTTTTATTTGAAGAATTATATGGGATGGTACCTGTAAAAGTTTCAGAGATTGCGTTATTTTTCTTCTTCGAGGAGTCGTAGCGATTTCCTCTCTTATGCTTGTATTACGCCCTTTAAAGTATTACAGACATAGAGGACCTACAGCTTAACGTGGGCTTATAAACATCCTCTTATAACCCTATGTAATCTTCGCTGCAATGGAGTTTGCTTCAGGTTGTAGGAATAGCTGTTGTCCTACGTAAAGTGTTTATTGAGAGTTAGCGAGGAGCAACATATGACTATGGCAATCCGTACTACACGTTGTATATGTTAAGAAAATATTTATTTTTTTTCAAACTTATTTTACGTCAATTTTTATGAAAGTGCCTTTGCTTTTTATTATTTTTCTAGTGCAATTTTTCAGAAGTTCTAACTGTATTTCTGTGCAGGTTTAGGAGATATACATAAACAAATAAAAACAATATTAATAAGTTTCAAAGGTTTTATTAGCCTTTTGCTGCTTTATACGTATTTTGATGTGCTATCAAATCATTAGCAAAAAGGGAAAGAAAACCTATTGAAATTATTGACACTATTATAATTACTTAATAATTAATATCAGTTTCAATGAAGTAACACTACATACAATTAGGAAATATCTTTTATTCAGGGGTTAAAGTAAGCCGAAACTCTCTTGAACGCGTTCCGGTAAAATATTTTGAAATTGGTTTAAAATCATAGTTTATTTTTCATGAACAATCTAGGAAAACAATAATTGAATCCAAAATGAACACAAAATGATTTTTCACTGAAATCTGTGTTCCTTATATAACCTTCCGACGATGGACAGCCGGTGGCAGGAGGTAGAAGCACGGCCAAAACTCATCCCTTGTACGCGACACCAATGTGTATGTCACAAGCTTGTTGAGTCTCGTTTTCTTAAGCGCTCAACCAATTGCTTTTCGACTAGACATTATTTCTACTTTTACCCCTGTTTTCACTGATAGATTCCATGGTTTTGTGTTTCACAAAAACGTTATTTAATTGTTCATAGATTTGAGAGAGTGTGTATTTTTAGTTAAATTTTATATCATCCTATGATGCGATACATAATCTTAGAAACCAATAAATAATAGATCTTTTACATATAGCTAAGTACATAAAAAGTGGATACGAAGGACAAGCGACGGAGAAAAGTAAAGAAGACTGGAAAATATCTGCGTTAAGCAATGGATGAATACATACGATTACAGGAAGAGAAGATACATAGTGTAGTAAAGAAAACCTGACGGGAAGAGGTGGGGTGGGGGAGAAGAATTAGTCAAAGAGATGGGAGATGACAGGAAGAGAGTAGGGGATAGGGTGGAACTGGAAGATATTGGAGGATATAGGAAAAGAAAGACAGAAGAAAGGGTTGGAGGTGGAAGAGAAATGGTAGAGGATGGACAGAGATGAGTCAAGCGGGAATGGAATGAGAATGTGCCGGGAGATGAGATTGAGGGAGAGGGATTGAGAGGAGGCTAGAGGATGTAGCGCTGAAAAGGAAAGGAACAGGAGGTGAGAGATTATTATGTAGGCATTTTTTTATTCGACATCTATATAAATGAACACCCAACTTTTTCATTTTTATGAACATTTCGTTTCGCTGCATTTTTAATCAAATTAAATGATTCACTTGTACAGGGTATCCCACGACGTGAGGTCACTACTTCGTGTACATAATCATTAGACCAAATATAGTAAATATATATATATAGTAATAAAAATTCTATATAATAATAATAATAATAATAAAGTTATGCCCTAAAGTAAACCGTTTTTACAATACAGAGTGTTAAATTATTACTTATGAAATAATTACAATTTCAGATAATCCAATATTTATTTTTATTTTAGTTTAAATTCACCATGCAGATTATTCAAAATGTCCACCGTTGCTCTCGAGACTCATTCTGGATCTGGTTGCCCTACGTAACATATCATTGTTATTCCGAATTAGTTCTGCTGCCTCAAAAATGCGTCTCCTAAAATCTTCAACAGTCTCTGATGGTGTTTGGTATACCATATCTCTCATATGGTCCCACAAATAATAATCTAAACAAGTTAAGTCCGGCGATCTTGGGGGCTGTTCTCCTCTTCCAATTACACGTCTTTCAAATCTTTGATTTAAAAATGGTCTTACACGTAACGCACAGGGCACCATCACGCTGGTACCACATCATCTGACAATCCTCCCAAATGATCCTATAGAAAATTTAAATATCTGTCTTCGGTTAAATGGTTCTCAAAAACGAATGGACAATGAACATGTTATCAATAATTGCACCAGATATTCACTGAAAACCTATGTTGATAATTTGACACTGTAATTTCGTATGGATTCTCCAAATTCCAAGAGTGGCTGTGCATTAATTCATTCCTTGTAAATGTTGCCGCATCCGTGAATAAAATTCTATTGCGTAGGTTTCGATTTTAAATGATCCAGCGGCAAAATTTCATACGACTAGCCAAATATGTAGGTAAGAGGGCGGAATAGGCTGGATGCGAAATGGATATAAACCATGACGTTTTAATGTTCTCCAAACTCTCATTCGTGGTACATTAACTTGTGCAGATACACGACGAACACAGCTGCTGAGATTATTATCAATTTCTCGCACTATGTTGTCCTCATTGTCTAGTAGTTGCTGTATTAGACGTTCAGTCGACGGCTTCGGGAAACCTTCGTGTTCACGTAGGTTATGCACTCGTTGGAAAACTCGTCGGTCAAGTAGTCGCCGATTTGGAAATCTCACCCCATATTCTCGAGCAGCTGCTATTGAGTTTCCATCAGAAAAACCGTACATGTAATGAATATCGGCTACTCTCGAGGTGTCAAAGTAAATATGATCAACAGTGTTAATAAGCGCAAGCAGAGAAATCGACTTTAAGGTGCTTTACTGTTTGACATACAAGTAAATAGTATCATTTCCTTAGTAACTTAGACAGTTTATATCAAATACCACTTAATATCATTTATCGTTTCGGCTGCTTCGGTATTTAACTATGATAGGCCGTAACTTCTTTAATAGTCGATTTAGAGAAAATGACCGCTCTTTAGTTTCGACTTCTTTTCACCTCTCCTACACGTAGGTGAAGTAGGTAGTCGGTCTTGTCCTATTCTTTTGACGAGTCCGTACCATATTAATTGTTCGTTTTTTCTACATATTTCACGGTAGTTTCTTTTATTCCCATTGATTGCTTGATTCTTTAGTTGGATATCCTTTCCATTCTGGATATTCTGCACGATCTTCTTAGTGCATCCATTTCCAATGCTTCTACTGTCCTCTTATCCGCTTCATTCCATCTCCATACTTTGACTCCGTAAAGTACTATACTTTTTACGATTGTGTTATGGATATTGTATTTCCTGTTCTTAGTTATTCCCTTATTCCACCATATTGCATTTAGCCTTTTTATCGCCCTTAGCCCTTGTCCAATTCTTTCTCTAATTTCTTTCTCATCTCTCCCATCTTTTTCAATTCTTACTCCAAGGTATTTATAATTGTCGCATACGACTGCTTTCTCACCATTTTCTAATTCTAATTCTACCGCTTCCTCTCCTCGCACAAATATCTAGTTTTTTTACGTACGTTGGTAGACCAACCTTTTCGTACTCTTCATTTATTTTACGTGTAATGTAATCCAGATCTTCCTTGTCTAGAGCTAGGAGGACCGGGTCGTCAGAAAACTGTAACGTATAAATGATTTTGTCAATCACTGGTATACCCATGCCCGCGCATTTTTTTAGTGACATGGGACACCCTGTATAAAGATAAAGCAATTCTTGGAGAGAAATGCACACGATTGCACTCTTCAAACTATAATACTACTAAAATAACTATGACGAATAGCAAATTCTAAATATCTACGATATCATATAAAACCTAAAGGTTAAATTTCTAAAATTAACTATAAATTTAATCTTTAAGAAAAAACTGATTCGTTTAAAAATTCGATTAAATCGTATTCGCCTCCTAGAAACTGACATCATCCAAGAAGGCATTCACGTTTCAATCAGGCTACTCAAAAACAACTGTGAAAGTGTAGATTCATGGTACGTAATGCTATCGCTAAGCCATGACAAGCTCACAATAGCCAGGCACACAAGAACAATACATTAGTGACTCGCATTATCCTCAGCACGTTTTTTACTGGCTGACATGCTACATAACATGCATATTTGTCTAATTAACTTACAACTTTCGTTTTTATTGGACAAAGAGATTACATTTATTACCAGACGGCATCCACTCGGTTCCTAAAAATTGTACCTCCCAGCTACTAAAAGTTCATAGAAATTCGACCAGAGTGATTCAAACAGAACATTATAGATGTAACGAAAATTGTTTTGTGGATAGCAAACTGTGTATGTAAAAGCGGAAATAGTTTAATTATCAATCAAGTTCCATTCAACTGGCATTCCTCAGACTGTAGCGGTAGGTATGAGAATGATAGCCAACTGTTAAATATTCTTCAACAGAAAAGTAGACGTCATGTAACTATTTCTGGTTCTGAAATGATCGCTTGAAGTTTAGAATTTGATAATTAAAACAATAATTTGGAAGTCGTCAATTTCAGGTTCTGTCTGGAATGCAGAGGGAATAATCTGATTTTGAGACTAATTTATTATGACAAGTTGAATTTTTATTAAGATTAAAACGGTCCTGCAAAAGTTCATAATTGAAATATTTGTGGTCGAAGCACACAGGTGTTGTGCAGAAGTCGTTAAATACG
>JABXWE010015366.1:0-39334 GCA_014611495.1 Limonius californicus
GGACAACAGGCGCTAACGCGACCTGAAAACTCTTAACACATGGCCCCACCACTACCAACAAACAAAAAAAAAATAGATTGGCTAAAAATGCTTTTACATAAATTATTGTCGATATTTTTCTGCGAACATTAGGAAAAAACAAAAAAAAATGAAATAGAAAAATTGCAAACAGGAAACGGGAGAGGAATACAAAAAATATGGAAACCTTTAAGTATTTCTGTCCTTGCGATTAATTTCATTTTGAATGAGAAGCAGAAAATTGGAATATTATACACAACCCTGACTAATCTTAAGTAAACGTAATTGAGATTAAGGTCTTTTTATTAATGTAAATTGCTATAACAATAAAAAGCTATTTCTTTGTTATTGAGTAAATTACATACACAATATTAGGATAAATACTATATGATTTAATAATGAAAAAGAGTAAGTGACATAAATTTAAATTTTTATGGCCGTTTTCTACATAATACATATAATGAAATCTAATTTTCAATAAGTGAAATATTTGCAATATTATTTAATTAAATGTTTTTTTTTTTCGTAATTGTCCTAGTTATGTATTACTTTATAACAAACCATTTAACAGAAGTGTGTCTTATTGTTCGACATTGTACGTGAACTTATTGTTCGACATTGTACGTGACAATATTGTAACTATTGCACGAATGAATGCCGAACGACATTCAAATTTATCGCGCCGTTACAAAAACGAAAATTAATCCCAACCGTGAAGCAGAACGTCCGACTCATTATACTTTTAGCACCAACCCAAGGTTAATTAATTCCTCGTTTGTAAATACATATATTCATTTACAATTTTCACTTGTTTGCCAAATGCGTATGCAAATTTTTGTTGACTCTTTCAATTAAATTATTTGTCTACTTCCTTACAAAAATTCAGAACAGGGAAAACACTTGGGAAATTGTTATTGTTGTATATTCCATTAATAACATTAAATCAGTTTAGAAGAACATTTAAAACAATAATGCGTTATAAATTTCTGTCTCACTTAACAGTTTATAATTACGCGGAAGTATATATGAATTTACACTTTTTTAAATTTAACGTTCGCTGAACATTAAATTAAAAAATTACATTTGCAAATAAAGTTTGGAATTGGAGTAATATTCCCTGGTATTTTATATTTAGGAAACCGAGCTATACTTAGTACTTTGCATTCCTAAATATTGCATACCAAAACATTTTACAGTGTTTACACGTTGGAAATGCCATAAAAATTTGATAAAATATTTGTGTCCGTCAGTAAAAATATACACCATAGCCATACTTTAAAATTCTTTTTGTTATATATTAGAGATATTTTAAAAGCAACTATTGGCGTCATTAACAAAGTTTCTGACACATCCGCGTCGGTGGCGTGAGGTCATTGAAGTATTTTTATAGCTTCCCTATTTCTATATTTCTAAGTTGTCCCTTAAAAGTAGTTGACGCAACCCAACATACATGTATCACAGCAACTGAGAGTATTAATTTTTTATATATAAAACGAGTCATAGTTACGTTTTGATGTACATGCTCATTTACTGCTGGAGTTCGGTATCAGCAACAGTCTTTTTCATCCCACTGTGGTACCTGGTAAGACAGGTATTAAGGCCCATATCATTCATTAATCGACAACCTTTTTGTCCCACTGCTGGCCATCGGCCTCTTCTCTGTCCGTGCTTCTCCTCAGCGCTGAGTTAGAAACACGAGTACTAGCAGTTTAACGTCGAATCCGAACGACAGACATTCCAGAGAAGGTTTTTAACATTAAGATCCCACATTTGCCAGTCGGATTGGGAAATTGCGCTCTACCAACTGAGCTACCGCCACACTTTCGGTCAACTATTTCTTTAATTGTACTCCAAGGAGCAAACGTCTGGTGGAGTGATATCGCAAATTCTTGGTGGCCATAGCTCCTCTTCCAATAGAATTTGCTCCATATACATTCGTTAAGTATTCCATAACAATCTAACTGTAGTAACCAGGACAGCCATCATGTTATCAAGTTTTTGTGGTACGTTGAGTTCTAGATCTTCCAACAAACTACAATTTTCTGTAGGAAATCGAAGTAATGTTATCAAGTTAAATTCTCATGGAAGATGTATGACCCAATAATATGGTTACCTACCATGCCATACCAAACAATTACAGAAAAAACTATGTAAATGGGTAACACGTATCCACTGCGGATTTTTATGTCCGTAATAGTGCGAGTTATGCCTATCCACTTGATTAATGTTTGAAAATATTGCTTCGTAGCTATACAGTACATAATTTAAAAGATGGATCCAAAACAAGTTAATTCCGAAAAAATTACAAAAATGCAGTCTGCACCAAAGTAACGTAAGAGGGATGAAATAGTTCGATAATGCCGGCCTCGGTGGTCTAGTGGTTAGCGCATTTGCCTTTAGATCCGAGGGACGCGGGATCGAGCCTGGGCGAGGTCGGTGAGATTTTTCTACCGGAGAAAAATCAGAAAATGCGCCTTCTGTCGGATAAGAAGTAAAACCGTAGGTCCCGTGCCACGCGATGTGTGACACGTTAAAAATCAGTACTGGAGTTGGAATTAGATAGGCAAAATTCTTAGTTAGGATGTACAATAAGCCAATGATGGCTGCATTGCTTAGAGATGCTTGGAAAACCGCGTCCTAGATCTCGCTCTTTCAAATCAATCAATCAATCAAGTTAGATAATACCCAGCTTTGACTTACATGAGGATTCTCATTCACTGCCTCTTGCACTGTTAGTTCGTTTTCCATATTCGTTTTGGGACTGCACCTTCAGGAACTAACAAATTTATTGAGTAGTGAATATTTTCCTGGTGGTGGTCTTCTAGTTAGATATCATCTTGCCATAAGAAGAAAAGTTTGTTCAGTTTAATTAAATTAAAGAAAAAGTGATTTTGGTTGCCATCCCATATGTATACTGTATATTGGATTGCGTCGACCACTTTCGGGGGTGACGACTTAGTTGGGCCACCCTGTATAAAGAATATATCAAGACAAAAAAATTCGCACTACAAACGAAATTAATTTAAAGATTACAATAAAATTATCAATAAATGTTTAAATTATAATCAATTGCAGGCTAACAATACCTAAGCCGTAAAACAAATTCTTGTTGAAAGTTATCAGCAATATTACGTGTAATTTTTTCTTTTCTTGTCGTGTATTCCACCCAAATATCTCAATTATTCGGTTAATCCCGAACAACTTATATTTTACCTCCACGAACAAATAATACTGGGAATCTGATCTGGAGATCACGCAGTCCACTAGTTTAGTCCTCCACAAAGACAGCATATCCTCAAAAACAATGGCACTAAAATTTGTTTGGCAATTATTCCTACCGGCATACTTTTACAAGGTGTTAGATATATTCCAATTGTCTGATTAACTGTTATCCAGGTATAAGATTCTAAAATGATCATACTGAAAATTATGCAAACATTCTAGTATATGTACAGTATTAATAATTTAGCATTTTAAACGGGCTTCTACAGTTGACACAATTGCCCTCTTCCTGCATATATATTCTAGTGTTACTCCACAGAGGAAATCCTGGTAATCAGTGTTATCAGCTCATATCTATTATTTGTTGTCTGCATGTGGCTGCGATATCAAAACTACATTTGTGTAATCTATATCCCTAACTGAAGTATATATCGATAATAGTTACCTGATTACAGTCAACTAAAGCTTCAATACGCTAATAAGCCGAACACACCTAGTCTAAAAAGTTTCCTGTAATTATAAAAATTCCCGTTGACATACATTCAACGCGAATTGAACGTTGGACCTCTTTATTTACCTACGTAAATCTCAAATTAGAAAATTTCTTAAAAACCGATGATACCAGGCGGATTTTCAAGAATTATGATCATTAAGCAATGTGTGTTTTACATCAAGATAAGATAATATACATATTTTGGAAAGATTCTAACCATTAAGGTCTATCTTTGTTAAAATCTGGAGCGTTTACTTATTTTTTAACGAAGAGATAAATAGTAGGTATCAACATTTTTAAAACTAATAGAGATAAGCTTATTCTGTTTTCGTGTAAATTCCGTAAGTTCCTTTGTGACGTACGCCGTGTATTTTCGATATGATAAGGAATTTATATCAACTAGTCATAGTTAAACGAAAATAACGATTTCTCTAGTTCTATTCATGTGTATCATGACCTGGATTATTAGCGAGGCGGAGTACCATATCAGGCCCGTGCATTTTTAAAAATTCTATATACGTTGTGATTCTAAAAAAATATAATTTTACACATTTAAATTAGATTAGGATTTATGTATAAATAAGTATGTCCTACCGCAAGGTATATATAGTATTATATTTCAATGTTTTGCACACCTCGTTCAAAAGTAAGCCACCGAAGTACCGGGTGAATCACAGGAGAGTAACAGTCTATCATACGAAAATAGGCAACCCAACATACGTATCAAAAGGTACTACAATATCTAATATTTGAGTTGGAACCGCCCCAGATAGGCAAAATTCATAGTTAGAGTGTGCAATGAGCCAATTATAGCTACAGTGCTTACAGAGGCTTGGAAAACCGCGTCCTAGATCTCGCTCTATCAAATACAGTACAATACATATCTAATACTTTATTGCCAGTATTATGAATTAGAGGTGCCTCTTTGGTATTTTCTTCTATCATCATTCGTCATCATTCACAGCTTTTCTGTATCACTGCTGGGCATCGACCCCATTTCTGCCACGTGTTTCTCCTCAGCGCTAAGGTAGAAACACGGGAGACCTACAGTTTAACGTCAAATGCGAACGACAGAAATTCCAGAGAAGGGTTTTAGCATGAAGATCCCACAGTTGCAATCCGGATTTGGAAATTCTGTGTAGTGGGTTGCAGCCAAGAATCTGCATACTAATGCTTAGGTTTGGAACCCAAGCCAGAATCGACGTTTTACTCAGAAAGCGAACGCTCTACTAACTGAGCTACCACTACACCCTTCTTTTATTCTATACAACTACTAAATAAACTAAGTACGAACGCAAACAATGTAGTATCTTATAATATGTATTTTGGGTTGATTGTTTTTGGAACGGTAATTTCGTATTCTCCCGTAAGTCCCCCTGTCTATCTGTAAATATTATTTAAAAAACACTATCGAAGAAATTTTGCAGCTACTGTACTAACAAATGCAGATGTAAGAGAAATAGTTAAAAAAACATGCAAGCTTAAGTAAAACAAATACGATCAACCACAATAATTATTATTAAGAAAGAACCACAAAATAATTTAAGAAGGAACGCACAACAAATATAGAGAAATGAATTCAATAAATTCAAATGCAAAAATGATGAAAATTATATTACTATTTTGTAAATTTTTACAATTGCCTTTTGTGAATTTTCGCGCGAAAAGTGGCGCCATGCGGGGATCACTTGAAGTTCACAAATTCCCAGGCCAGATAAAAACTCCGTCCTACCAATCAATCAGATTGTAATATGTATAAATGAGAGTTGTCTACCACAAAGTAGCTCGCTACTTGATATAAAAGATAGTTTCCAACGGTAGCGAGTTACAGAAAAGTATTATCTGTAGCTGCAGCAATCGAGAAAATACTTTTTCATTATATAAATTAAATTATACTATCCAGAACAATTTTTTTATTAAAAATGCATTTCATACCGAAAACGATTTGAAGATGCAACATAGTAAATTATAGAGAACAGCAGGCTTAGAAAGTTCCCAGAAAAAGTATCCGCGAAAAATAAAAGTGCAGGAAAACTCAAAACTTTAGGTTTGAAATTTAATCTTGTACTTCCTGTATTCATATCTTCAAATGATCAATTACACTACTGCGTTTAGTGTATCGTTTAGTCTTCATCTAATTCTACAAATACGTGCATGAGAGCTGTTATGTAGTTTTTACATTTGCCTTATTGGAATTATGGGTTTGTCCTGGAGACAGTTCTACAACCACTATTTTGCAGCTAAAAGTGCATTTCAATTAAATGTGTATGAAACTTAACGAACAAGTAGCCTAAATAGCTTTAATAGTAGCTCCAGCTAGCTACTTAAACAAAACAATAGCTTGTTTAAACGCTCTGGTATTAATTATAGTCCTCGGTGTAAAGTACTGATTCATTACTTGTTCCGTGTGGCTAAATGTTGGGACACTGATCTACTACAATTGAGTTAGAGAACTACAACTTTTTAACGATCTCCATGGAAAAGTTACCTTTTAGTCAAATACACTCATGGACAAAATTATTGAATATTTGTGCTAATGGTATTCATCTAGTAGGCGGATATGTTCACTTGTTTTAAAATACTTTGACATTTAATTCATATTAATAGCGTCTATAGTCTTTCGTGCATATTATGGTAAAAACATCGTTACATAATTTAAGAATAATAGTGACTTAAGTTATTTATGGTGAAATTAAGCAGGTGATAGTGATTCGCATTTGCACCTCCTCTATTTAAAACAACAGTATGCCACCAGTTAGACACTGTAGCGAAGCTGAAGCGGCACAAATTGTAATTCTACATAACTACATAAGGATGTACACAAACAGACATTGCGCGACATCTCAGGAGAGATCAATCTACAGTATCGAATATTTTAAAAAGGTATCAAGAGACTGGAAATTTCATACGAAAACCAGGTCAAGAGCGCAAAAGGTGTACAACAGCAATTGAAACACGCATTTTTTGATACTTAGTTCTACTCAAAATCGCACATTGAGATCCACGCAGCTCAAAAATGAGCCGCTAAATGTGAGACAAATTAATGTTAATTCGAAAACGGTTAGAAGAAGATTAAAAGAGGTAGGTTCAAAGCCAAGACGCCCTGCAAAAGTTCGTCGTCTTCTCCAAAATCACAAAACTAGTCGATTGGAATTTGCCAGAACGCATGTTCCGTGGAATAACGAACACTAGAAAAATATTCTGTTTCCGGATGAGACTAGAATTCAGTTATGGAAGCCAGATGGACGCAACCACATCTACAGAAGAGTTGGGGAACGGTACGCCAACTGCAATCTCATACATAGCGTTAGCTTTGGAGGTGGCTGCATAATGCTCTGGGGAGGTGTTAGTTGGAATGGACGCACATAACTCGTGGAAGTAATTGGACGAATCACTGCGGATAGAGATATAGAGAATATCCTTCAGGATCATGTTTTGCCATATGTTGGCTATATTAGATATGAAAGATTCGTATTAATGCATGATAAAGCCCGACCACATGCCGCTGGCATAGTGACTAATTACATCGATTCAGTCCAGATTCAAACTTTGGATTGCCCACCCTATAGCCCAGACTTAAATCTGATAGAGCACATGTGGGATGAGCTAAAACGCCGCATAAGAAAAAGAAATCCCGTTTAACGTACAATAGAAGAACTTCGGTTTGCAGCACAATATCAATGGAACGCAATTCGTCAAGAATACATTCAAACTCTAGGTACTTAGTAGCACACCGAGAAGGATTCTTGCAGTAATTAGGGCTCGAGGAGGGAATACTCGTTACTAAATATGCTCTTATTTTAATCAAAACCTAAGATTTTGCCATCACAATAGCAGTTAAGTTTAATCTAAATATCCTTAATGTTTGTAACATTTAGCATTAATTTTTTTTTCCACAGTTTTCTTTTCATATTAAATATTATTCACTTAAAATTTTTAAATAAATTGTTCTTACTGGTACGGAGTGTTTAAATTGTTTGATTCATCAGAATTTATTTTTTCAAAAAGAAATTATGAAAAGTTTACAATATGCGATAATTTTGTCCATGAGTGTATAAACAATTTTTTATTATAACTGCATCATAATCTGGGCCGGCCTTCTCTATAAAGGGGCCAGGTGCAAGTAATTTTTTGAGGCCCCATTCGACTTCGTTTAATGCTTTTTGAAAAACCGTGAACACAGACATAGAGACGTCAATGTCAAGTAATATCATAGTCATAATTTTAATAATCACAGCGGATAATAACAAAAGACGACTATATTAATGTCGTGTGACTTTTTTATTGGCATATCATTAAGGGTAATACTAGAAAAATCAAAATGTTTAACAATGTTTTATTATTTTATAGAGAAAATTCTTAGTACAGTTAATGCATTGGAAAATTTTTCATTGTAATTATTATTTATGCCTTGTGCATTATTTATACCGTTTTCGTTAAAAAATTCTTTTAATACAATAATTTCCTTAAATTAAATATCTTCGTCTATATGTCGCAGGCAACTACATAGTTATTTCAGGAAAATAGCTTTTTACCAGACAAATGTTATATGTCTGGGCAAATACCTTGCTAATACTTATTTATATTTAAAAGTTATTTCCCTAGGGAAATAGTTTTTGATGAAACCATTGTTGGGCAAATACCATTTTATTTTAATTATTTGAGGTTATGTGCGCCCATCTTACCTTTGAAAACCAGCTCTTCAGTTTTTTTGAATTATCGTCTACCTAACCTAACCTATTTTTATTCACAAACATTATGAACATTGTACGGGCAATTAAACCTATGAATTCCAACCTTGAATTCACAATATAGTATTTGCCTAAAAAGAATTCAGGCAGATACTATCGGCCTAATTCAATACTATTGGACTGGTCAATTAGAAATTAAATAATACTTCAAGCTGTTAGCCTAGTTTTCCTGAAATAACTATTTGCCTACGATATATACATGTTTTATGAAATTTTAGAATGATTGTTTTTTGTAATTCATTGGTGTTGAATGTTTTTATATCTGTTATGTATTCAAAATGAAAATAATTTATGGCACTTTTGGATTTTTTCTTTAATTTGCACATTATCTGTATCAATTATAATATTGAAAAAATGTACATAAATTCTTCCATGTGCTATATCCTTAGCTTCGTTTAAAAAATCGTCGAATTGTGATTTTACATTTAGTAGTAGTAGTAGGTATTTCATTTTTAATTTTATTTATTAAATTAAAAGCTAAAGTATAATTGAATTGTTTTTTGCAATAAATTACATACATATAAATTAATGTCAAACATATTTTTGAACTTAATACATCTGACCGAAACGTATAATATGGTTGGCGTTGGGAACGCGCAAGTTAAAAATTTTAGTTTCTATTGCGCGCGCATCTCGTACTCAATATTTTTTGACAAGCATCAATCAGTATATTATATGATCAAGATATATTTACCTTGTGTTCGCTATGAATTCAGCTTGTAGAAAGGATAATTCAAGTCGAGTTTTCAAAATGATATTTATTTTTAACATATCAACTTCATAAAAAAATTCATTCGTTATTTTATTTGTTTATGTTTTCTTTTTGCTTCCTTTTTTGGGGGCCCCTTGTAAAGTCCGGCGCCCGGGTGCCTTGCACTGCACCCCCCCCCCATCTGGTCGGCCCTGATAATAATCCTCGTTTAACAAACGAAAAAACGTACAAAAACAACATTAAACCACGCGCGTCTTTATTTATATATGATAACGAAAATAAAATTGATCGCGTGAGTAAAATTACAAAAACATCGAATCCACGTAGCAACGTATTCTGCAAATGCCAACCAATCTCCATGTTAACGATATTGCGTCACATCACCCAGACTACTTTATAAAATTAATTAAAATACTAATGCTGCTTTCCTGCTCTATTTTCCAGATTATGGTGCAGTTATAATAAAAAATAGTGTATGGCTCATGTGTATAATTGAGCCTTTAAAGCACGAACGACGATAAAAGCACTCCGCTTCACGTCATGCTCTAAACTCGTCGCACGTGCTTTAAAGGTTTCATTATACACTAGTATTATAATATGCTATTCTTACATACTGTTTTAAAGATCTGAAATTTAATTTTTTTGTACTTATACATCAATGAATTTCAAGAACATTTTCTCTTTTGAAATTTTTATTATAATTTAAATACTGTAACGAACGAAGCGTTCATGGTATACAGAGCAGTTTTAAATTATTTTTAGGTCTAACAACCGAAAAACAGTTTCTCGATAATTATCTACGGGCACCTACCAAATTATGACTTTAATAATGATTGAAATTTGGAATCCAGTGTAAAAATGAAATATTTTTATACAAATGTAATGATGGATCATTTTATTCTTCTTTAATTTGCTAACGAAACTAACATTTATTAATGAGCAAATTTAATGAAATAATTCCAAATTACTGTAAAACTAGAACAGGAAGTATGCTATAAATATTAATTATTTACACTAAATTAACATGTAGTAAATAAAAATTATAAAAGTCATTGTACTTATCAACAATCCCGCTGTAAATTAAGATAAAGTGTCTAATAATAGAAATTAATTTAATACAATCACCTACTCGGTTATTGTTCTTCCCCTGTAATTTTTTGTAATAATAAAATATTTTCTTCCATTATAATAATCATTTTTGGTTTCCTATTAAATCACCTTGCAGTGGTTTATACTGCATTCAAGTGACACGAATTAATTTTAATTTCTACTTCCGTATTTTATAATCAGTTATGATGACAATGATAAGCACGTGACTGTTCAATCTATATTATTTTTTCCGTTCGTCACTTTCGTTGTCCTAATTGGTGTTGTAACTTTCCACGTGACTTATTGTATGCCTGTGACTAAGAGATAATTGAACTAAATTAAAGACCACGCCAAATTAATACCAAAACACGCAATCCTCTTTTATTAGTTAGTAGCATCCGACCGTCGTTTACTTCGCAAGCCAAAATACAATGCAAGCAGGTTCGATTTCCTAATCAGATTTAGTTCTTTATTTATATTCATTAATCATAATCACCAATTTATGATGTGGGTGAGACCTAGAACTTTAATTGGTGGTTTAATTTAAATTAACTTATATTTGAGTAATTTTCCAATTTAATTGTTGGAAATTGTATTTTTCAGCCGAAATCGACGAAGATGCCAAAATCACGGTGGCCGAGTGGCGGCTACAAAGTGTGCAATCACCAATACACCTAACACACGAAGAAAGCAATGAGTACGATCACTTCGAGCCCTTGGAATTCCATGGCCATTGGGATAAGGAAGGGTCGGCTACCTTCACTAACAATGGATACACCGGTAAGTAATCTCAAGATTTGTTGCTTCTTTAAAATGTCTTACAGCATAATATATTCAAAGACCTTGGCAAAATTTACCTGCAAAGACTACACTTCATAGAAATGAAATTATATTGTTGGCAGTGTAATTGCTAGTTTGGCCTACCCGGTTTCACCTTAATACGTACAGACTTATTCTAGGCAAGTAGGCTAGCTTTACTGAGGCCTTTTATTTCTATTAACATTTTGTCTCGTCTTGGAGAAATGTTTCTATAAATGGTGCTCGTTAAACAGTAACCTTTCAATTGCTGCCAAGACCGTTGGTGGCAACTAGTTGTCAAAACCTTCCTCACACTTTTCTTCTCAAAATGTTTTCCCATATCTGTGATTTTTATCTGATATCTAGTTTGGACCTTTAAAGGTAGTTCTTAAAAAACGTTTGTCCTTGAATGTAGACGTGTATTTTTCCCCAAAACCAAAAATTCTGGGTGTTTGTACTAATACTAGCCAGCTAATTACTCTGAAACTCTTAGATATATTCATGAAAAGTATGCTCTATAGGCAAAAGACTTTGTATAGTAGGCCTAGGTTTTTTATGAAATTATTTTAAAAAGGCATCCTGTAAAATTTTATTTTGTTTAAATTTTATGAAATTCTGTCTTTTTGAAAAGTCCATCTCGGTTCTTCTACATTTAAGGAGCTGTCGAATCATTCTCTTACTAACGTTACTGCAATACTACTTTATTAATGCTGTACTACGCTGTTTTACATTGACCTAAATGTTTTAATAGCCTTTACTAGTAATACAATTAGAACATAAAGAAAAATTTAAACTCTAGTGTCAGTGAAAATTATACGAGGACGTTCGCACCATAAGCGTTCTGACATCTTCATTGGGTGTTATCGCTTCGAATGTACAGATGTTACGGGCCAATCGACGTTGAGGGCTACAGGAATTTTAAACGCTCGTAACACCAACAGACCCTACAATCACCTTTTCACGGGTTCAAACGCTTTTATCCGAATGAATCGAAGAAAAAAGCAATCACACTTGATTGTTCGGTAACCAGGCTACACTGTTAAAACTGATATAGATCCGACTTGACTTTGTCGAAATGATACTAATTGCCTATAGCAATATTCGGTACGATAGATACTTAATTTAACAGGTGCCGCGAAAAAAACCCGCTCTACATGAACGTTCGTTTCGGACCCAAGCTTGTTGCCTACTTTATTTTTGTAACGGCCCTTCCCCGGAGATGGAATTTGGGAAGGTCCGGAGCCATTAAAGGTGGAAGGGCTGACTGCTGTAAAAATGCAACGGGTATCTGCACTTCTCCAATTGCACCATATTTCGAAACGTTATAAAAAGTTCTAGAATAAGGCACACGTGAGTTCCCGGAAGTGCTTAAGGTCACGCGCGAGAAAAAACAACATTCGGCAATTTTGAGTCTACAGAAAGGGAACTGTCAACATAACTCAAACTTAGAAAAACACAACATAACCAAAACTGTTATACAAACGGCAATTCAAATAACGTTATAAATTCCTATGGAGCGGCAATTGAATTAAGAAATTAATTCCTACAGAGCGGCAAATTTTAGCAGAACATAACACAGAGTGTCGCACTAACGACGCATATCTGAAATAATTCCTTGCCAAACTCTACAAAAGTTTATTTCTACTAAGTTATTACAATATATTAACGTAACAGAAATGTCAAATGATATTATTTTACATATCCTTGCAATTTGTGACCGTAACCTCATATTCCGGAAAACTTTATTAATGCCTTAGGTGTTTGAATTCTCCTTAGTTGTGCGATATTGTCTCATAACATGTTTGGGAACCTTACTGGACAACCTATATCTTAAAAACGGGAAATTACGAGGGGGTATTGATAAGTACTTAGCCTACCGTATAAAACGCCACAATATTTCAAAACAAAATTGTATTTATTCAACGTAATCTCCTTTAAGACTTATACATTTAGCAGAACGTCCATACAGTAATTCTAGCCATTAAAAAAATCTTTGTCTTGGTCTGCAAACCACTCCTCAAATCTTGCTTCGTCATTTGTCGAAAATCTTTTACCTTCCAAATGTTTTTTGAGTTTTGGGAACAAATAATAGTCTGACGGTGCTAAATCCAGAGAATGTGGGGAGTGGTCAACCAATTCAAAACCAATTTCATCAATTTTTTGCAGTGCAATCAACGACTTGTGAGCAGGAGCGTTGTCTTGCAAAAAGAGCACACCTCTGGCAAGTTTTCCACGGTGTTTTCCACAATTTTCTTACGTAATTTAGTTAGCAACTCGATATAATATGCTACCGTGATAGTTCTACCCCGTTCCAAATAATCTATCAGAATTATCCCATCATTGTCCTAGAAAACGGAAGCAAGAATCTTGCCAGCCAATTTTTGAACATGGAATTTTTTGGGTCGTGGAGAACCAACATGCTTCCACTGTTTGGATTGCTCTTTAGTCTCTGGGTCATAGTGATGGACCCACGTTTTGTCCATAGTAACAAGATGATCCAAAAAGTTTGAGGAATCTTCTGCAAAACGGCGGCAGATTTCCTTTGACGTTGTCAATCGAACGCGCTTCTGATCAACGTTCAAGCATCTTGGAATCCATTTGCCTGAAAGCTTTCTCATACCCAAGTCTTGATGAATGATGTGACACACACGTTCATAGGAAATGTGCAATGTTCTGCAATATTCTTGATCCCAAAACCCCGATTTTCTAAAATCATATCATGGATAGAATCAATGTTTTCCGGGGTGGTCACAGAAATTGGTCTTCCAGGGCGGTGCTCATCTTCCTCTTTTATATTCCGCAACCCAGTTTTTAATAGTGGCATATGAAGGAAACTGATCACCTAAGGTTATCTTTTTCTCAGACATACTGTTTTCAAAAATTCACAGTTTGATCACCGTTCAACTTATGGATGTCAAACTTTGACAACTTATTTATAAAACATCATAGTTGTAACCATATCAACCATATTCACTTTTCTTTACTAGAAATTTTCCAAGCTAACTAGATATCAATACCTCCTCGTAAATGATTAATATCCAGGCGTTAGTTGTTAAGTTAATTTACAAGAAATTAACATAGCGTTCTGGAGTTAAATTGCCTTCGACATCTCCAAACCAGTAAGGTCCTATCATCATACTAAAAGCTGACACACCACACTATGGTGAGGGTTTTGGGCTGTGTAGAAGAACCACCAAGTAGAGTTCTCCTTTACTTATTCGCACTTGCAGATAACGGAAAATGTGGTTCATCGGGTACTAAAAGATTCTGTAATAGATTTTCATCCTCTTTTTATAAGAAACTATATGCAATCTTGAACAGTTAACCATCTTTGATAAAACTGCAGAAATGAAAATAAATAATAACGTAATCACGAGTAACTACAATAAATTTCGCAAAACATATAATTCAAATAGTCAGCTACATGCTTTGTGTAACGGGAACAAAATTCCTAGTTTTACTACCAGGAAGAATAATACGAATTTAAATTTTGAAGTTTCAAACTTAACCCACTTTACTCCATCTTCTAATACAAGTATTGTATTGTTCTTTTTTTACTGGATGTTCCCTACTTGTATGCAGTGTTTTATTATTGGAGCATATCCTTTACCTGCAGAAGAATAAGAAAAAGAAATCAGTGAGAAAAATCTAATTACAGAAATATAAATCTTAGAATTTTGCATGAAAAATTAGTAGTAGGTAGATATAGTGAGGCTGACGATCGATCTCCTTTTTACTTCCAGTGTTGTTGTTTTTTTCCTTCTTTTGATTGTGATGGGATTTTTTCATTGTTCGTATAGTTAACATTCCCAAACATTTTTATAATATAATAAAGTGTTCCCTATGTTTGATTTTTTTTAAATTATTCTCAAGATTTGAAGTTATGATCGTTGTGATAATATTTAGGGGGAAGCACCTCGTACGTTTTTACAGATCTATGTGAAAAAGCAAATGCTATACGCAAAAGAAAAAGTTAGTCAAAGTAAACAAACTTCCGTAAAAATTAAATTTGGTTTTACCAACGTACATTGTGTATTTACCTTCGCAATACACAACCAATTTTAAAATTTACATAATGTCTGAAAATACCTTATGGTAGTACTTGGAAGAATTATTATTAATTATAATTTGTGGTTTCCAACAACACATAAAGTCGTGTACACCTTGAGACAGTTTTGTCTATGGAAAATAACCAAAGGAGATACGTATCTAGTCAATACTTCACTATATTCATCTTGAATATGCAAAATTGAGTATTGACCTTACGTTTACTATTAATAGCCGCTAATCACTAATTCTGCGTATGAGAATGAATACCGGATTTTACCGGATTTCACCAGATTTGCCACCGTTGGAAAACGAGTCATCGCACTTCTCCATTTCTTGTTTATTGTTTTTATTTATTTACTACAGATGACCTGCTGGAAGACAATTACAGGAAACTCGTTGTGAATGCCGCCGGCTATTGTAATCGATTGCTTTGTTGCCGTTTGCCAGATTGGGTTAAGTGGTGAATGTTTTCCTATACATTATTCATCGTACTGGTCGGTGGAAGTCTGCGTCTATTTTTCAGATTGAATGGGGAATTTTGCACCCAAACGTGACGTACGATGAATTTTAACCGCTTATAAAAAATAATTTCAATGGGTTCTGCAAAACTTGAACCTTCTTCTAAACTGGATATTAAGAGTTGCTACTTGTTGCCATAAAAACTTGATCAATTTGATTTTTTAAATATATTACCTATTATATACAGAATGGGTCAGGTGTTGGGCACAGAATAACATTTTGGTAGTGTTTAACGTCCCTAGTAATCTAAACTAGAACGAAAATATCGACATCATTCCTTACAGTATAATTTTCAGTAGCAGCGTTTTTCATGCCTTCTCAAGTATGGCATTTTTACATAGGTATACGCTAATTTGCAAGATAAATACAATACTGTATTATAAAAAAGTTTCATAACCCAAGCGAGCTTGAAAATCGTTGATTATTACCCATATATAAATATTAAATAGGTGTATCTGAAAACTTTGTTTTTAAAATTTATCGGCACAGTTACCAAGAAAATGGAAAACCATTGGTAAGAGCTGCAACAGGTCTCATGGTTCTACTTCTACCCCACAAACGACTTTCTACCGCGAACGCTGATTTCTTCGATATTTTATTATCATCTAACAGCAATTTCCATCCCATTTATATGAATATATTTTTCTTTCTTTCTTGTTCTATTCCTCTTTTATCTTGCGGTGTCGAGATTTATTGGAGGTGATGGGTCCCGTTTGGACTTACAACACGCTCCTACTGCTCCTCTCAACATAATTCGCTCGGCAAAAACAATAAGAAATGAATAGGAAAGTTCAGTAGATGTTCAAAATTGCCTCCATCCACTTCCACACATTTTATAATTCGTTCTCGAAACGATTTTCGGGCTGAAGCAAGCGTGCCAGGTGTAATTGATGTACATGCTTTGAGTATTCTATTTTATAAATCATGCTCATTTACTACCGGAGTTTGATACCCCAAAAAAAAAAGTTCAATAGAGTGATAACGCAAGTTCTGGGTGGCCATAAATGCACAGCTCCTCTTCCAATCCAATTTACAACAAATACATTATTTAAGGAATTCTTAACAATCCAACTGTAAAGAGCAGCGGGACAGCTAATCATGTTTGTGTCAGAGTAGTACAACCTCAGATACAATGTTTTGTAGGAAATATAACTATAATATACTAACTAAATATAACGTATCTAGTGTACATTCTCTTATGCGTACTAGTGTAAGTTATGCTTACTTACTTCACCACTGTTTTAGAATTGTCTCATCGCTGAACAATACACAATTTAAAAAAGATGGATCTAAAAGACGTTGATTCCGAAAGAAATTACAAAATTTCAATCTTCTCTAAGAGTCAATTTCATTGAATTCGTGCTGCAAAATAACGTAATAGGAATGAAATTTCAGAATGTTATAACTAAAGTTCTACTATACCTACATGTGTGCTTAAATCTCTTTAACTTACATGGGGAGTCCCATTCACTGCCTCTAGCACTCTTAGTTCATTTTCCATATTCGTAATATTTCTGAGCCTACTACATCTACTAGAATTAATAAATTTACCTTGGCTTATGAAAGAAGTTTGAAAGCTTCTTAATATTTTTCAGATGGTAGTTTTGTAGTTCGATAGAACCTACTATATAAATTGCAGGCTGCAGCCTCATTTCCATGGCATTTACCAAAAATAAGCAACAAATCTGTTTCCTTGTTATAATATTTGAAAACCCCTTACTTAAAATTTGAGTAAATTGGCAGCTCGACCTAGTATTGGCATAAGTAGGAAACATTAATCATTTTAATTAATTTAAATAAAAGTGATTTTGGTTGCCATGCTATTTGTATGTTGTGTTGCGTCAACCACTGTTATGGGGAAGCAACTTAGCTGGCCACCATATACTGTATGTCTTTTAAATTTAATTTTATGTAAAATAGAAGTTGTTTTCAAAATATCCTTCTGAACTTGAACTTTATTATAATTTCTTGTACTACTTTATCATAAAGTTACTTTAATTCTACATTATCGTTTCTATATCGTTCTTATTTTTACAGCTACATTAAGATTTCAAGATCGCGAACTACCGATTTTGAAGGGTGGGCCTCTACACGACGATGACTACATTTTTGAACAGCTCCATTTCCACTGGAGCGAGGATGACCATAGTGGATGCGAACACATTTTTGAAGGCCGAGCGTAAGTTTTTTTAAAAGTAATTAGTATTATAGCAAAAAACGTCTTAATGATTAAGTACAATTTAATAATTTCTTGATGAGCGAGTTTTTTCCAAACAATGTAATTGTTGGGATTTGTTTTTATGAAGCATTTCTCATTTACATTCCCAAGGTCACTGATGGCAATTAGTAATTTCGGAGCTTAATCAAATAATTAAAATTCCCAATTGAAGTTTAATCTTAGTTAATTTACCTGAAATTGGCGTTGAATACAATGCGTGCAATTTAGTGTATCTGCTGCAATTATTAAAGATCCTGTTCTTGTTGACAAATTCGGACTAAGCGTTTATTCAGAAATGCGTAGGAATATTTGACGTTCCTCATCTTCGACTTGAATAAAATTTTCTATATTTCTTTGATTTGGCCGTCTACAAAAGCGGTAAATTGAAAATTAATACCGAGTGTCAATACGTAATGTAATGACTCAGGAGGCTGTGACTGCTGGTTTATTCAATCTGAGCCTAACTAGAACTGTCAATTATTTCTGAGGTTGCGTTATTTGAAATACCGATTTCATGATTTGAATTATGATTTAGAAACACAATAGCCAGTATAAAACGAAAGCCAACGATTGTATTCAATTTGCAAATCTAAGGCTTCTATGTCACTACAATCGTTTATGGAGTACCATTCGTCACATTAGGGATATAAATGTGTGTATGTAATTAAATATATAAATTAAAACATATTTAATGTCCACTAGTTAACAGGTAGTATTTAAATTTATCGGTTACAATTACATCACCTCACTGGCCTTATCGGTACTGCCAAGGACACAGCCGGTTGAACATGGCCGTTTCAACGCAAAATTTTTGAACGCGGGGGCGTTTGAACGCAGACTGCTGAATGTAGAAACTTTTAAACATAACTACGTTTAATCACAGGTACATTTAACCGCAGGGCAGTGATTGGAACGTTACTTTTAAAAAATAACGCGTTCCCGTTACACGTTAATCACTAATAAAAGTAACGCGTTCCCGTCAGACGTTACTTATTTTCAAAAGTAACGCGTTCTCGTTACAAGTTACTTTCGCAAGTAACGCGTTACTATAGACGTTACTTAACTTTTTTTAAATTTCATTTAATTACTCTTATTCATTGAAATTTTGTTTACTGTGAATGTTACTTAAAAAAATTTTTTTTTTTAAGTATTTTAAATTTTTTTATTTTTTGAAGTTTTTTTTACTTTGGTTTGACGAGTAGTAGAACTTGAAATTGGAAATAAATTGTAAATATAATAAAACAACAGTCTGAAATGCATATTACATAAAATCTTTATTAAACTGCAGTTTGAGACGTTACATATAATCTTTATTAAGTTTTAATAATAATTGTGTTTCGAAATTTTCATCTGATAAGGCATGTCTCTTATGACGTAAAACATCATTTGCCTTACTAAACATGCGTTCAACCGAGGCACTTGACGGTAAAGTTGTGTTATACTTAATAAATAACTTCTTTAAATCATTAAAATTATCAGTATTTAACAACTTAAGATTTCACGCATTGTTATTGAAAAAGTTTGCCAAAATTTCTTCAGCTTTTGCATGTTGCTGTATTGCGTTATGAGGAAATTTAAAAAATCCGTCATCTTCATCGGATCCAGTGACATCTAAATTAGCTAATCTTGGCGATAAAACATCTTCGGTTAACTGAAGCGCAATCGCCTCCAATTCGATGAGTAACCATAGTTTGGCTTCTGCTTTTTTTGCATCTGTTGGTAGCCAATCTATTTAAATTTTGGGTGTATACAGCTTGCAATAACGAAATCTCGCTTCCAGCATATAGTTTACAATTAAAAGTAACGTCAAAGTAACGTCTAATACGTTATTCGTTACCAAAAAAAATAACGCGTTCCGTTACTAGTTCTTTGTGTACAAAAGTAACGCGTTCCCGTTACACGTTTCTAAAAAAGTAACGCGTTACCTGTAACGCCGTTACTTTTAACGCGTTACTTCCAATCACTGCCGCAGGGACATTAAAGACATACCGTTTTAAATGAAGGGACATTTGAAGGCAAGTTCTTTTAAATGCAGCGATGTTTGAACACAGAGACTTCTGAACGCAGAGACTTCTACATACAGCTACGTTTAATCGCAGGTACATTTAACCGCAGGGACAGTTAAACGTAGGTTTTTCAATATAGGGATATTCGAGCGCAAGTTCTTTTAAACACAGCGTTTAATCACAGATTTCTGAACGCAAATACTTTTACACACAGCGACGTTTAAACGCAGGTACATTTAACCGCAAGTACATTTAAACACATAAAATTTTAATTGGAGGGACGTTTGAAGGGAAGTTCTTTTAAATGCAGCGACATTTGAACACAGAGACTTCTGAACACAGAGACTTTTACACACAGCAACGTTTAAACGCAAGTACATTTAACAATAGGTACATTTAACCGTATGTACATTTAACCGCGGGCACATTTAAACACACAAAATTTTAAATGGAGGGACATTGGAAGGCAAGTTCTTTTAAACGCAGCGACGTTTGAACACAGAGATTTTTGAACATAGAGACTTTTACAAACAGCGACGTTTAAACGCAAATAAATTTAACCATTGTTGCATTTAACCATAGGTACATTTACAGCGGGGACATTTAAACACGCATAGCTTTAAATAAAGGGACATTTGAAGGCAAGTTCTTTTAAACGCAGCGCGGTTTAAACCCAGAGATTTCTGAACGTAGAGACTTTTACAAACAGCGACGTTTAAACGCAAGTAAATTTAACCATATGTACATTTAACCGCGGGCACATTTAAACACACAAAGTTTTAAATGGAGGGACATTGGAAGGCAAGTTCTTTTAAACGCAGCGACGTTTGAACACAGAGATTTTTGAACATAGAGACTTTTACAAACAGCGACGTTTAAACGCAAATAAATTTAACCATTGTTGCATTTAACCATAGTACATTTACAGCGGGGACATTTAAACACGCATAGCTTTAAATAGAGGGACATTTGAAGGCAAGTTCTTTTAAACGCAGCGCGGTTTAAACCCAGAGATTTCTGAACGTAGAGACTTTTACAAACAGCGACGTTTAAACGCAAGTAAATTTAACCATATGTACATTTAACCGCGGGCACATTTAAACACACAAAGTTTTAAATGGAGGGACATTGGAAGGCAAGTTCTGTTAAACGCAGCGACGTTTGAACACAGAGACTTCTGACGCAGAGGCTTCTGAACGCAGAGACTTCTGAACGCAGAGATTTCTGAACGCAGAGACTTTTACATACAGCTACGTTTAATCTCAGGTACATTTAATTGCAGGGACAGTTAAACGCAAAGTTTTTCAATTAAGGGATATTCGAACGCAAGTTGTTTTAAGCACGGCGTATGATCAGATTTCGAACGCAAATACTTTTACAAACAGTGACGTTTAAACGCATGTACATTTAACTGCAGGTACAATTAAACACAAAGTTTTATTTGGAGGAACATTTGAAGGGAAGTTCTTTTAAATGAGCGACGTTTGAACACAGACTTATGAACGCAGAGACCTTTACATACAGCAACGTTTAAACGCAGGTACATTTAACCGCAGAGACATTTAAACACGTAGTTCTAAATGGAGGGACATTTGAACGCAAGTTTTTTTAAACGCAGCCACGTTTGAACACAGGAACTTTTGAACGCAGAGACTTTTACACACAGCGACGTTTAAACGCAGGTACATTTAAACTCGGGGACATTTAAATCCAAAGTTTAAGAAGGTCTTTTAAACGCAGCAACTTTTGAACTCGGATATATCTGGAGGGAGACACGTCTAAACGTAGGGATTTTTGAAAGCTGGAATGTTTAAACACGAACACGAGTAAAAATAAAATGCGTTAGCAAACCCATTTTTTCCTATTCTTTCTAATTAATCTAATAACTTAGTTGTAAATATGTCGCCTGGTAGTTTTTGGTTATTCAGTAAAATAGTTTGCACGCGCATTCCTGCCGCGTTCAACTGTCCGCGTCCAAACATTTTGCTCCTCTTGCTAACATATAATTACTTCGTTTAAAGCGTAAAATTACTAGTTGTATTGTTAACGACCATTCCTCTGTTTATTATCTTTGGTATCAAATTAATACAATTATCCATCAAATTAAATATTAAATTAAAACCTATTAATATGTGCTTGTAGGTTCTCCATGGAAGCCCATGCTGTCCATTACAACAAGAAATATGAAGACTTTTCTGAGGCTGCAGACAAACATGACGGACTAGCTGTGGTTGCGTTCTTCTTGCAGGCCACCGACGATTTTGAGCACCCCTGCTTTAATAAGCTCAGTGAAGCAGTGAAAGATATTGTTAAAATTGATTCTACAACATCTGTTCCGCCAGGTGTTATATTTCCATATATACGTTTTCTTTATAATAACAAGTTGCCTGCAGTTAAGGTAATATTAATTTTATTTTAGATTGTTTGACTTGGATACAACAAGAAGCCCAGTGCAAGGGATATTATACCTACCAGGGCTCGTTAACTACAGAACCCTACAATGAAAGCGTTACATGGATTATTTATCCCACTCCAGTACATATTTCACGTGAGCAGGTACGCATCCTTAATTACAAAAAACTTCACTTTCCCTAAAATTCGAAAAACAGCGAAATTCCGACCCACGCGGGTTAATTGAGTGTTGCTTAGCAAATCGAGCGGCAGGGGTTTGAAATCATCGCATTAAACCCTGTCGGATGGCAGACCATGGTCTCGGTATGATTACATAGGCGGTTTCTAGAACAACACACTTTGGAAATTTGAACTTGCAATAAACGAAAAATGAGTAAGATTGTTAAGTAGGTAATTGGAATAAAACATCACTAAGCAACAACTTAAACAATAGGTAGCATGTGAACAATCCAGATGGCTCATTTAATATAATTGTCCGTTTCAAATGGTTGCTTCATCTAACTTTTTAATTGCTAATCACTTCCTCTAGTGTAATCAAAAATAAAGCTATTCTTCCATATAGGATTTATTATAACTTCAAACATTTGCAGGTGTCACTCTTCCGGAGCCTCAAATCAACTCCTTGTGAACAACATAATATAGTGAAAAACGTCAGGCCCCTTCAAACATCTGATCGGAAACTCAACATCTATTATGCAAGATCACACAAGAGGAGTTAGATGTTCTGTTGGAAACAGAACACCCAATGTTTAGTAGTGTTTCCTATTTGCATGTGTAACGGATAGTAAAAAATATATATCTACTGCATTATAATAATGTATAATATACTTTTATAGTTTAGTGTTAACTGATCGTGTATTCAGTATTTTCTTGTTTTATAGCTGTATTCACAAATTTAATCGGTAGTATGTGCTTAGGGGTTGTGGGCTTTGTGGATTATAGCGCCTATTATAGGACTGCCTTGTTTTTGGAAGCATTTATTAATATTTCCCAGGTAAATCTAAAAATATATTTTATAATGATTATTTTAGTCACAAATAATAGGTGTCCATTGATTATGGGAACACAGTAAGCTAAACATATTTATAAGAATAACTTTCAATTTTACTACATTACCGATTGGTTTTTTTTTAGTATACAGGATGATTCTAAACATGTGCGAAAAACTTTAACCATGTATTAGCTGAGGTTATTTAACACCTAAAATACCTTGAATATTTTTAATTGCCGTCGTTACTGAGGTTGGTGCCTTCAATGTTTTTGTTTAATCAATTCACTGAAATGTAAACTTTTTTCTAGTCTGATTTTGACAACCGTCGTTTTGGAAAGCTAACAGTTCAAGCTACATATGGTTACAGTTTTCCGCACACGTTCAAATCACCCTGTATACACTTATGGCTACTCGTTTTTGAAGTTCTGTTGTTTGTTTATATGCTTCTATAAAATTTGTTTAGCTTCGGTCATTACAAACATCTGGTATTAACTATTTATTTGTAGTTGATTTTACACACCTCTTTTTACTAGAAGTAAGCAGTTAATATGTTCTCCATGAGAATAGTTTTAGGTTTTATGCTTTCACATATTACTACAAATTAAAATAACATACTTATTTTAAAACTAACCAAACTTTATTGTTATACTTTTATAAGAAAATGTATAAATTAACACGTATTAAATAATAAAGTTATCTCACCAGCAACTTCTTTTTTATATTTATTTCAGTCCCTTCCAAATTTATGAACCTATTTTTTTGATTTTCCTTTGGTTTTATCTCGTGCAGTAGGTAAGTCTTTTTTCCTTAATCGTCCTGCGTCGCCTAATATTTCCGCTGATTTATTGCATTCCCCATAACCTTCACAACTGCAATCTTCAACAGGTAAATTGCAGACACCAAGCCCTTCACAACTACAGCTTTCATCTACAGGCAAATTGCACACACCAAGCCCTTCACAACTACAACTTTCATCAGCAGGTAAATTGCACACACCAAGCCCTTCACAACTACAACTTTCATCAGCAGGTAAATTGCACACACCAAGCCCTTCGCAACTACAACTTTCATCAACCGGTAAGTTGCACACACCAAGCCCTTCACAACTACAACTTTCATCAACAGAAAAATTACACACACCAAGCCCTTCGCAACTACAACTTTCATCAACAAGTAAGTTGCACTCACCAAGCCCTTCACAACTACAACGTTCATCAACAGGTAAGCTACACACACCAAATCCTTCACAACTACAAGAATCTTCTCCATTTTGTTCTGAATTGACTGAAAGATCCACTGCTTCAGTGTCAACGTCGGATTCTGAATCATAAAAGTGTTCTTCATCGGATACGTGTTCCTCTGACTTTTTTTGGGTTGCTTTATCCAATTTAATATCAGTCAGTTTTTGAATGGAAGTTTGACTGATAATCTTTTCTATATACGCTACGAGATCGTCTGGTTCTTCTCCTTCGCCATAATCCTTTTGAACGCCAACATCTTTGAAATCTTCCCAGGTAGGGTCTAACTTACCATCCCCCAACGTTGATGTGGAAGTATTAACCATAAGCTGTGCTTCCTCAACATTTGTTGGTTTATCAATTTCTTCCAATTGATCATGTTCACGTTTTACGCTGTGATCCTGAGGGGTTAAAACGTCATAGTGATCAATTGGGTAGCTGATGGGTTTGCTTTCGGGCAGTTTTGGTTTCGTTTCGTAAGATCTTAGTATACTCCATAAAGATGAGTCAGATTTAACACTTTTTAGTTGTCTCTGCATTTCTATTGTCTTCCAGTCTGTTTTAGAACATTTACGATATTTATACACGAGCAATCTGGCTTTGAGTTGTTCAGCGCTTTCTTCGACAACAAGACCTTTTAAATCGATCAAACGCTTGTTATACTTTGGATCTTCAAGTTCCTTGATGACTGCATATGGTAGATTCTCTTTCGGCTGCATTTCAATCATATCAACAATATTAGAGACAGCTTTATCCAAATAGGTGTACATTATTACATACATGTTGTATTTGTACTGGCGACGAATTGCGTGTAACGTGGTATCAGTTTTGGGTTGGACCCTTTCTCTATCTAATTCTTCTTCTGCTTTTGTCTCTTCAAGTGTCGGTAAATCTACTTCGGCATACGGATCAAATGCTTCATTCACAACGTAACCATCTTCTTCATCGGAATCTACGAGTTTATCGTCTTCTTTACCTTTCTTATCAGACTTGTCTCCTTTTTTATCGCTCTTCTGATCTTTTTTGTCTTTTTTTCCACCTTTGTCTTTTTTCCCACCTTTGTCTTTCTTCCCTTTTAGCAGTGACGGCGGCGGAGTGTCTGGTAGATTATAATAAGTACGGTATCGTTTTTTTACATCTTCTGCAGGAATGCTTTGTAAAGCTTCAGCTGCTGGTTGGTCTGCTTTGCTACCAACTTTAGCCGTTAAAGGAGGCCCTTGCAGAACGTCATACAGTGTCTCATGGGTCATACGTGTTGGTTTGTAATACAATGGAGGAACATACTCCTTTAAAAACTTTGGATAATTAGATTTCGTAACAATCCCTAACCTATCTTCAAGATCTTCAAATTCATAGCATATTTTATTAAAGTGCGTGCAAAGAATTAAGTAAGCTTGACTGAATTTATCTCGATCTAAATTTTTTTCCACAGCAGGACGTTCTAGCTTTGAAATTAAAAGCTCCAACTGTTCAGGTAGCGGTTTTGTAGCATTTATAAGCTCCGTATTTGTAATATCTTCAGGACTTTCTGCATCACCTTTTTGAAGCTGTTTGTTTTCTTGAAACTCTGCAAAAGTGCTTTTTTCGCACAATAACGTTGGAAATTGCGGTCTCTCTTCGTAAACTCTCTTAACTATTTTCTGTTCAGCAAGCCACTTTGAATGGTCTTCCTTTCTTTGTTTTGATTTTGCAAGAAGTCTCAACTCCTCTATACGGTAGTTCCAACATTTCGGGTCCGATGGCCGTCGAACTTTCTTATAGAACGCTTGCAATTCCCTAACAACTTCCTTATTGTACAGATACTTCGGTTGACGATGAAGAGGATCAAATTGTGTATTTATTGTCTCAAAAACTTCTTTTTTGTTGTAAGAATAAACAGTAGGTTTGAATTTATCGTATGGTATATTACATGTGATTTCAAATAACTGCTCTTTGATTAAACGATCGCGAATATTTTTATTTAGCTGCTCTCGAATAGCATCCATTTTTGCATCAAGATCGCCAACTACAACTGATGCGTGTAAAACAACTATTAGCGTAGAATTAGCTGGCATAATTCTTGGTTTGGTATGAAACTCCCATTGCTCGCAGTACGTTCCCGATTCGTGGGTAGTAAACCATATCGGGAACTGAATTATTTGTCCCGGTATAATTATGCCCTCATTTTTGTTAAAGTAGAAATATATTTTCTCGTCTTCTTCCGGAATAATATCTTTGAAAAGTTGAACTTTTTTTAGTTTCTTCCAATAAAAACGCAGAGTAACAGTACCGAGATTTTTCAAAGTCAGGTACTCAGTAACAACTTTCTTATTGATAGATGTATCACGTTCGAACAATACATATACTTTTCTAGTTCCGGAATTGGTCGAGTGGCGGGATAACTGTAAGTTATTGACGGATAAACTTATAATGCTAGACTTTTCCAAATTCGTTTCCGGTGCAGTAGTTTCTTTTGTATGTGGCAATTTAATATGACTTGGTTTTGTTTCGAAAACGCTCGGCGTCGGGACATTTTCTGAAACCTTCCACACAGGAACACCCTCAATGTATAAATCCTCAAAATTAGGCTTATGGGGCCGTATTCTGCCTAATTCATAGCATAGTTCGGTTTCCTTATTCTGAACATAAGATGATCTTTCCCATTCTTTGCAGGAATTTCTGTGAATAATTAAAATTTTTAGGAACTAAAAAAATGTCAGTCTTTCATTTATCATTTCATTTTATCTCATCAGTTCTGATAACTGTATATTATCGCTTCATTTGTCCTACATCTTATTGTGGCTGATTAATCATGTTTGGGGTATAGTTGCTTAATTTTGAATAGGCGAGACCTAAGATTGTGCATACCTATACATTAAAGCCATTATTGACTGATTGTACACCCTCAAAATGAATTTTGCCTACCTGCGGTAGTTCCAACTCGACTAGTGATTTTTAAAGTGTCCCACATTGCAGTGGCGTCGGGCCTACGGCATCCGTCGGGTTAGAACCCGCAAATTTTTACTATCATTAACTTCCGTAACATAAATCGGTAAACAGAACTAATCACATGCTCACTGCAAGGAGTCACCAGCTTTTTAATACTACCAAAAAAAGATTCCTGGACTACATTCTCCACATTCTTACCTTGCATTTTATTCTCTCTTAAGAGCCGTCCACACGCTCGGTTTTTTGCTACGTCTTACCTGTGCGTAACTGGTTTGTGCAAGCAAGACAGAGAGTGTGGATA
Organism: Limonius californicus; assembly: GCA_014611495.1. Classification (NCBI taxonomy): domain Eukaryota; kingdom Metazoa; phylum Arthropoda; class Insecta; order Coleoptera; family Elateridae; genus Limonius; species Limonius californicus. The sequence goes on from JABXWE010015366.1 coordinate 27,747, forward strand.
AAAAGACCACGGTCCGCACAAACCAAGAGCGGTTTGCGTGTATATGAAGTAGCGTGTGGACGCAAACGCTGTGTTTTAGCTCGGTTTTATTAAAGCAGCTGCTCTACGCTGGTAGATAAAACAGGCGATTCATGGCATTGTCGTACTTAAACTGTTTTTAATAGAAACATTGCATTTACTAACAAACAGCGACTGACTTATGCCAATATTTGAAAGAATTCTTCTCTGAAGTAACTGACATTTAAAAAAGCTATCTCTGCATAAGAAAAGTCAAGTGCAAAGGCTATAGTGACAGAAACTTGAAAAGTAAAGCATATAAAGTTCTAAATATCAAACTCAAAGAAGTTGATGACAAAGCTAACCGGGATACTATTGTAAAAAATGTATTTTTGAGAAACTGTCATCGCAAATAATTGAGGAAAATCAATGCCTCACTTCGTTCTGGTGCTGTCGAGGGGGACGTTCACAAGCCACAGTATTCTACAAAACTGTGTAATAAAATATAGCAAAAAACAGTACTATATGGACGAGCTGTTAGTTCCGTCTTTTAGCACAGGTATGATTGTGCAGGCAAGACGGTGCCAAAAGCGGAGCATGTGGATGGCCCTTTAAAATGCTATTTAATGAGGAATCAACTTTTAACATCAGTAATCATACTGCCAATATGTAAATCAAAATAGTTCTTGGTGAGAAATTTTCACCGAAACAACAAAATGTGAACTTCCAGCAATGGTCTTTGCATTGAACACGTGATTAGTGGTGTTTACCGATTTGTATTAAAGAAGTGGTCGATTCGGTGTTATAAAGCCTAACTAGAGAACTGCTAACCTTAAAAAAACTACCAAATATAAGATCATTAAACTCAGAAAACACACTAATAAAAATGTGAACACGATTGGTTATTATCAACATAACAGGAAGTACTACCACTTAAACAAAAAGAAACAAATGGCGTAATTTGGGACATTGAAAATTTTACTTTGTTCCGGGGTTATAATGGCATTTACTTTATAAATAAAAAATATTGGAATCATATTGTTTACTAAGGAATTTAAATCTAAAAAACAAGTGAACGACCCCCATGGAAGAGATGTTTCCAATTTTTATATTTTGAATGCATTATTTGTTAAAACTGCTTCTACAGATTTGTATTACATCGTGCAGCATTATAGAGGGATGCAAGATTTTACTTATGAAATACGTCTCCAAGACCTACAGTTTTTTTTTTAATTTTATATTTAGTGTCCAATACGATGAAATGTAAAACTGTCACCAGTGAACTTTTTGAAAATATACTACGACTAAGAACGAAACATGAACATGTTATCGCATAGTTGTTCTTTTGCTGTGCTTTTGAAAAAGCTAACTTGTAATTACAAAAGTGGAATGTTAGGACGCTTTAATAGAAATTGAATCATTTTTTGCCGAACTGCTAAGCTTCAAAGTCAAATCCTCCAAGAGTTTTTGATAATTGCAACCTTATTGCTAATTTATCGAAGTCAGTCGCTTCAGATTCCCCTTCAATTAAGTACTTTTGCTTTTACATTAACGTTACATGTCTACTACCTATGCAAGTCTCAATAGGTTAAAGGGTAAATGAAAAGTGACTGGCGGTATTTTTATCTAAAATAAGAATTTAAATATATTACTGGAATTATTTCAGGAATCTGCAACCCTTTTGCGGGATCGGGCCATTTGAGTAACCAATAAGTGTAGATGGTAGATGGGAGGGGGGGGGGGTCGGACGTCATGCGACACCTCTAACAAAGAGGTTTTTTGGAAGTTTAATTATGAAACCAATGATGCCATCTTCACCTCTAAGTCAAGACGAGGCATAGTTTTCGATCGACGAAATCTTGAATCCGCGTCTGCTGAAAAGGCACTGGAGCCGGTGTGGAGAGGCTCCAGGTGCGTACCCTCCATCCAGTGTGCCAACTGGCATGGTGGAAGTCACTACCCTTCCGATGAGTACCTGCGAGCTATTGGGGTTGTGGTATGTTCTAGTGTACCGCATCCACATATTCACTATTATTCAATCAGATTTGCATTTAGTGAAACCAACAGACGAGTCCGATCGAAATGTGACAGCCGACAATTGGACCTCGAAGCAATCCCCGTCAAATTAATTCTTTGCTCATGTTAGTAAATTGCTTCCTAGTTAGTCATAATTTTGTTATGTTACTCAGTTTCATATTGTTTTGTTTAAATAAGTCGATAGTACAATAAAGAATAAGGAAACTGTAACTCGGGTAAAGATAAATTATGAGCGTTCTGCTTAGAGAGACGGCTTGTGCGGCCATGTAGATCATTTTTTGAGAATCACTAAAAATTTATATATTGTACTGGTAAAATCAATCGCCGCAACAAGGTTTTTTACGAAACATTATGCGGGTCGCACGAAAAAGTTTTTTGACGAAACTACGCGGACCGCGTATATATATGTATATAATAGAGGGCCGCATTCGGCTCGCGGTCAGCGAGTTGCCAACTCCTGGTCTCTTCTAATGTTTATATATTATTAGTATAGTTTATATATTTTTATGGCTCTTTACTTATTTAATTTTCTTTCAGTCATATATCTTCTATTTTTCAAAATGATCTATTTTTCATCCGTCTGCTCAATAGACAAAACCTGTTGTTTAATTTTTTTGGGAAATGTATTTCAATTGGCCTGGGAGTTTAATAAAAACAAAGACAATGAAGTCAAACAAAGATAGTAATGTCACATCAAAACCCACAACATTTTTGTAGAACTACACTGAGCTTTTTGGAATCGCAATCTGCAAAACAGTGGGCGGTGATGGCTCAGTGGTAGACAGCCAAGCTTTGGATGTAATAGTCCAAACGCTTCCCGGTTCGAATCTCCCCAGAGTCGAAAATTTTTCTAATTCCCTGGGTGATCGGTACTGGGTCCCGGTCTCGATTTGCCATTGGGGATCAAATTAATGGCACTCCTCGAATTACGGTCGCATTAGAGGGGTAACAAGACCATAAACAAAAACATTCACACACAAAGCAGGTTAAGCATGGTTACGCACCAACACGGTATCCCGCAGAGTCGGACCCTGTTGTGCATTGCACAAACTAACTTAGCCTTGTCTCACACCAAAAGCGATGGGCCTCTAAGGCCTATGAAAGCTTCATAAAAAAAATCTGCAAAACGGTGGGGGTTTCCCTAACATCCGTAGATTGTTGCACCTCTAAAGATTCTAACAACGCAACATTTTTAAAACCTGCATTTGAAAAGCTGATTAATTTTTCACCGTAATTGCATGTGAACTAAACGGATGGGTCAAGATGTACGTACATAAAAATAAAGCAACAGTTACCTTGTGCGAGGACAAACGTCCTTCTCTGCCATAATCAGCTTAGCATTACCAATTCGTTCGATTACTGGTACTTCACATTTCTCTTCTTTTGAAAGTACAGCAAGATAAGTTTCATTTTTACCGCATTCGTCTTTCAATCCAACTGGAAGCTTCCAAAACCCAGGACTACCTCTCTGTGGATCCGATTCTGGTATATTTGTATATTCTAGTGCCAGTTTTTCTTCTTTTACTGTTCGTAGTTCTTCAGCACTATTCATAACCAATTCACCTGGTTTACGCCCCAAACGCTGCCCAAGTCTCTGATGCACCTTCTTCCTTTCTTGCATCCAGTGCTGCCAGTGACACAATCTCTTATCAGAAACGAGTGGTTTCGATTCTTTTCCTGATATATGAGAACAAGTACATGGAGATCCATCTTTTGGTCTTTTACAAGTATGATCTTTCAATAAATCAACAAGTAAAGGGAGATCACTAAAAGACATCTTGGAAATGTCTAATTACTGGAAACATGTGAAAATGACATACAAATACTTGATTTATCCAAACGTCAATTTTCCAAAATTATTGTAAAGTTGATGTTTAATATTGTCAATTAAAAATGATGCCATCCCAGCCACTTTTACCAAAAGACGAAGGTAAGTCAGCCGTTTCGCAATTTATAGAAAAACAGTTCTTTACATTTGGTCATTTAGATGCGAATAATATTCTCGTGAGTGATTTAGAAGATAGAGCAAAATGGATTCAAAGTTTGTCCGTAACCGAAGGCATTTTGGAATCGCCCATAAACATCAATCTCTCCTCCACGATACCGTTACAGTTAACTTCTTTACAGTGGTATAACATGGACATTCCATGCAAAAAAATGAAGCTAACTAATACAGGACATACATGTATGAATACATAAACCCTTTTTTGAGTTTACGACTTGTTAGTTAAAAGTTTACGTTTATCATATAGTAATTTTGAGTGCTAAATGGCATCAAGAAAGACCATTTCTAACAAACGGTCCTTTATTGGGAAGTTATGTGTTTTCCCAACTTCATTTTCATTGGGGCAGGGACGATATGGAAGGAAGCGAACATACAATCGATGGAGCGCAGCTGCCCCTAGAAATGCATGTTGTGTTTTTTAAAAGTTGTTATCTAACACAAGAAGCCGCATTGAAGGAGAAAGACGGAATGTTGGTAATAGTATACTTTTTAAAGGTAAGGGTTAAAGAAACACGTTGTATTGCTTTTTAGCGTCTTCCGCTAGATATTACCATTACATTACAGCAGAATATTAACTCAATAGCTTCACTCTAAAACCTGATACTGCCGTATTAGGTGTGTACGTACAGTGGTATTTTATTTGTACTTTTTAGTTGCAGAGTCTTCCAAATCCTGCCATGCAGATACTAGTAGATGCCATAATATTCGTTCAAAAACCGCACTGTTCGGCTCGCCTTGATCCCTTGCCACTGTACTTCCTCGTGAGAGAGTTTAATGACGACTACTTCGTATATTGGGGTTCTGTCACAACAACAACCTGCATCCATTACATCCTTTGGATGATTTGCCGAGAACCTTTAGGTATTTCAATAGAACAGGTAATTTACAAGTTCTGTCAAAATATTTAATAAGGTCTGCTGATCGTTACATTGGAGTTTTTGTTCTGTATCTAGAACAATAAGCCAGAAAACGACGGCCAGCTGCAGTAAAAAATACTTATTAAGCTTATCATCGGTGCTCGCCACAATAAAACTTGATATCGGAAAGCAACACACGGAAAACAAACATTCATAAGCTATTGCAGAGGTTTGGGAGAAACCATATTGGAAGACAGTTGTAAAAAATTACTCCAATAGCAGATGACATCCATTCTAAATTATTTGTAAACCTTATGTTAGGTTATAATTATTTATAAATTTCGCTTATGTACTGGAACCATTTTCCGAGTTAAAAAACCAGATGATGCATATAATGTGCATTCTTTTAAATGCATCTGGTTGTGGTTCTAAACATAAGTCTTTATTGAGATGAAATGTTGCTGTTTTTTAATTAGATATGATGCTAAAACTCCAATGTAGTGCTATCTAAACAGTCTATGCAGCTTTACTTAATAAATATCTTCAAAAAAGTTGTGTAATATCCATAAAAGTTTATGGAATAGTTCAAACGCCGACTTTTATCAGGGCCGAAAGACTTTAAAACTTCGTAATCCACGCGAATGAGAAGTTAAGAATTTAAATAAGTTTTAGAGATCCAGTATTAAAACTATGTTGCATAGATCGCAATAACACCAACTATGCTGAAAACTCAATTAAACGTTCTTTTTTTTAGATTGAGAGTTTTCGTTCTTTAATGGATGCAAATGAAGAACCATTAATTAGAAACTTTCGAAACATTCAACCGCAAGGTAGCAGAAGAGTATTTCATATTAATCCAAGTGGTGCAAAATACTCCACTCTTTTGCCGATATCAATAGAACAGTATGAATTTCAGCTAAATCTGGTTTCAAAACCCAAACCTATAACACCAAGGAACCCAAGTCGACAAGCCACCTAAATTTGATATTTTCCACGAGTTACTTTAATTTAAAAAATTATTAACTGTAAAAAAAATTTAAGTGTTGATGTAGATGTATGTATGTTATGCAAAAATATTCTTAAAAAACGCATATACTGGTTTTTGATTTCTTCGGCTGAGTTGTTACTGGCGAAATTCATAGTTTTTAACAAAAAGGGCGATTTTTTAGAATAGAGAAGTTTTTGAATGGATAACTTCAACCGAGGGATGTTTACTCAACGAATTTATGGCAGGACTTCTGTTAATGGATTTTTGTACTCGCTTGTACTTTTTAGCTGACAAAGGTTAACAAAGTAGCGAAATTTTTGAAGGTAGTTTTTAATTGGTAGGATTTTTAAAAGGCGGAATTTATGGTGTACTTAACAGAATTTTAACTGACGGAGCTTTCAGAATAAAGAAATTGTGGATGGATTATTTTACTGGCTGGGTTTTTACTGACGAATTTTATGAGGCCGAACTTGGGAGTTAATAAGTATGTGAATATGTGGCTGACTGAGAGGTACAGAACCAATAGATAGCGCCGCTATAGAAAAATGTTGTCATTTTTAAGCATACAAATTACTTCCATAACTTAATATTTTTGCTATATCTACCGATTTTACACTTAACAAAACCTAATTTTATGAGAAGAGAAATACTGAGCGTTTCAAAATGTTTGGCGCAAAGCAGCTTTTAATTTATATCATGCTGTGACATGCATGCCAGGGGACACCACTTACAAATATGAAATAGTTACATATCGTAATAACGTTTTTTTGTATGATTATGAGAATAGTAATGAACCGAACCTGTAATATCGAAGAAACAGTTCAGCCATTTTTCTATAGATGACATTCTCCAATACACATCAAAAGAACGAAAGAAGGTAGGAGCCATAAAAAGTACAAACCAAACGGACATCTGGAAATGTCTAGAAATTTTAGCTATATCGTGAATTAGCAAAGGTGATCGAGAAGCCAAGCGAAGTGCTTCAAAAATACAAATTCTATTTCAACCTATTTAATGAGATCCTAACATTTTCCTCTAAAACAAAAATTCTTCCTATATCCCATACCATCTTACAACCCGCCTAGCCAGCGTGCAAGATTACAGCTATAAACCTTCTAAAAATAAAATGGTAGAGTCGAGTTCCAAAACAAAAATACCCCAGATGGACAGAGCTCAAAGCTCGAAATCCCATTCCGTTAGAAATTCGGAAAGCCCCTCGAGTTTTTTTGGGGGGGGGGGGGCAGAAAAACGACAAATTGTGATGACATTACACATAGAAAATTCTCACCGCAACTTATAACATTAGAACAATGAGGGCAGATGATCACCTCAAAGACTTGGAACAAGAATTAAAAGCTATCAAACGGGACACTATAGGTCTATGCGAAACGCGACTCCAAGGAGAGAAAAAGACCACCCTAAAATCCGGGCACACACTGTACCAAAATAACTCCGAAAACAATCATAGCTATGGAGGTGTAGCTTTCATCGTAAACCGTCAAGTAGAACACCTAATAACTGAATACTACGCAATTTCGGACAGAATTATATACTTAGTAATCAAATTAAATAATAAATACAGTATTCAACTAATATACTGTTATGCACCGACTAGTAAGGCAAATGACGAATCAATCAAACTATTATATGAAGACGTTACACGTGCTAGAAATTCTGAAGAAAACAGTCACTATGTCAGGAAAGAGACAGCCAGATGACACTAAATATATCGGAAATTTTTGGTTGGGAGACAGAAATGATAGAGGAAATATTTTAGCAAATTATCTTGACAATGAGAAACTGTTCTGCTTCAATACCTTCTTTCAGAAAAAAAACCAAAGAAATTGGACATGGTCGAGTGAAAAATGAAATAGACTTCATTCTTTTAAACAATAAGAACATATGCAGAGATACTTCCGTACTAAATTCCACGCTGGAAGTGATCGTAGACTGGTGCGGGCCGACATACAAATTAATACAAAAATAGAAAGGAAAAACTGTTGACCAAAAATATATTCCCAACGAGAGATGTTTTGTCCATTAATAAAAAACCATATCAAGAACAGCTGAGAAAGAAGTTAAATCCACTAGCTATCCAAGACAAAAACATCGATGAAATAACAGAGAAGATAACAAATGATATACACCTACAACAAGTTTGGTTGAAAAAATACCAAATTCAAGGAAGAAAGCCGAGATTCAAAACTGGCTATGCCAAATACATTTGGAATTTCCACAAGATTCATTAAAAATAAATTTGTTGGAAATTGTCGCAAGGTTAGTGTCCACTTATTATTTATTACGCACATTTTATACAGCGTGTCTTAATTTAGACTCCAAATCCTCCTAATTTATTTTACTAATGTAATAAAAGTTCTTTGTTTTTAATATAAAGCTACTCAATATTTTACTGTGTTAATCAATGTCCTATAATACTTAAATTCGTTATTAGAAATAAACCTGACGAAATGTATGCTGCTGACCCAATGGCATTAGAACATGGACATAGTGTGTTACGCTTCCTCCAAAACACATATATTCAATCCAATTGAAAACATTTGGGGTATTGCCAAGCAGTATTATAATAAACATGTAGGAAGAGAAGGTTGCCGCGATGAAAAATGTGGAAAAAACATTTCTCCACGACCACTACGGAATTTCACAATTCTGAAATCGATTTTGATAATAGAAAGTTAACATTCGAACCCTTGTTATGGAAGAAATAATCTAAAACACTTACCGGCTTATACATTTTGCATGTATTTCATTCCATCACTAGCAATGGAATGAATATTCCATAACAGTCATCATCATCTGACATGGAGCTGACTCGCAAAAAAAAACAGTTAGTCTAGGAATCCATGACTAACAATTGACTTGAAACGTCATAATTTTACAATTTCTTTGTAAATATTTTTTCCGAATCTTATAAATTTTATTGTATTTATTACATATCTTGTGGTCGTGGAGAATAGTATATTCTTCAACGAGTGTAGAATGACAGCTATTATTCACGAGGATGAAAATTCTGTCACGAGCCAAAGGCGAGTGACAGAATCATCCGAGTGAATAATAGCTATTCTACACGAGTAGGAGACTATACTTTCTCTACGACTATTTCATAAGAAGTTACAATTTTTGGTCCGAATCAGTATAATAAAAATTTTGCTTTAGATGAATTACACGTCGTTTTCGCGGTTTCCGTTATTTCTGGTGGCAAACACATTTCAGCGTTTTCGCTGTTTGAATTATTCATACCTAGTTCTTACTGTTTTTACGAATACGAAAATTTAAAACTGTTTTTGACAGTTACTTCAAAAACAAGTGGGAGATTCCAAGCGCTAACATGCCACGCCCATTGGATTCTGATACAGAATCCCACGACCCACTGAAATAGAGAACAGAATCTAACGGCAATGGAGAATATCTATCATTCTTCAACTAAAAAGGTATATGTAACGAATACATTATATTATAGTCGTAGAGAAAGTATAGTCTGCTACTCGGTTGGGAATGGAAATTCGATGCTCGTGGTTCCTTACGTTCGCCTTCGGTTCGCGTTCGGAAGATTCCACTCGCATCGAATTTCCATTCCAACCTCGTCACAGAATGTACTATTAGATATAGTAACTCCGCAAATGTGGCAGGATACTGTCAACCATACCAATAATATTATTATGGAGTGGTGGTAAAGGGAGGTTGGGTTTGATCGAGAAGACCTAGCTCCAGTAATAATAAATCTAGAGGAACCTGAGGACGAACATGGTAGAAATTTTAAAGATGAATAAAAATTACAAGCTTACATCGCTATAATAAATTTACATGTTATATACGAGTTTTAAATTTTTGATGTGCACGATGGAGGAGAAAAATTAAAGAGTAATACAGTTTATTTGTGGTACTAAAAACAATATATTTCAATAATAAGAAGGACCTTTAATAGGCAAATGTAAATAAGAAAAAACTGTATTAAATTAAATTTAACTGATTATTATTATTAATTTTTGAAAATAAATATCTAGCTCAAAATCGTTTTGGAAAAAAAATGTATTAAATTATATAGGTATAAACATTTTGATCAAACAAACACTCAATGTGTTTGGTTGCATGCTTTCATTTTTCCCTGTATAAACGTAGAAAGGTGTGACGTCACCAAACAACTGATGTGCACCAGGGTGGATTTAGTTGAACCAAAGAGCACTATATTTACAATATACTGCTCCTTGGTTGAACATACCGCACTGATACCTAATTTTAAAAGTGTGGCTCCTCAAGAGATGGCGGTGTGCGTTAAGATAATACAGCTTCGTGAAGAATCTGCAAGAAGCAGTTTAAATAAATCACTAAAGGTGGCATAATATGCTAGATGAAAATTGTAACAGTACTGCCGATAACAAATTCAAATTTATGCCGACTCGCAGTAATTCCTCTTCGTAGATATTGGTAAGATACACAATCAACGAAGTTTGATTTCCGTTCGTATTAATAAGTGGTTTAAATTAAAAATCATTTACGATTTTTTTTTAAAGAAACGTTTGTGAAGTTCTTATTTTTTGTGGTTCTTTTAATGTTATCTTGTGGAATGTTTTGCACTTTCACGAGGTCCATCCTCAATGGATGTACCAGACCCATCTTGGAAGGATATATAGAGTCCATCCCTAATGCATGTCGCGTTCTGAGTCAGCAGAAAGTGGTACTACTGGTAAGATAAATAAAGTGGCTTTAAAAACCTACTTTCTATTCTTATTGCAGACAAAGAAACAAAGAAAACCATAATGGGAATCAGAAAGCTATTGAAGAATGGTGTTGGCATCAAAAATAGTAAATACTTTCAATTTTTAGTTATTTAACAAAACTAGTTATTTCTATTTCTAGAACTGCAATTGGTGGGACGGGAGGAATTAACGCCCAAGGCGAAAGTTTTGTATAAAAGGGCAAGTAAATTGAGACTGCACGAGTACTTAATAGAAAGGTATTTAGTTGCCAAAAAAAAACTGGTGATTGCAACGAAATATTCAATTACTACAGCATTTCCAAAAAAAAATCAAATCAAGTTAACAATATCTTTAGCTTGTACAAGAGCAGCTCGAGATCCTATAGATTACTCTGTTACATCTTTTAATTACCATCGCCAAGTATTCTTAATAATTTACTAAGTTTTGCACTAATAATTTTAGGAGTTGTTTAAGTTGTGCATATGATTACATAGTCTTTAGTTTATCGAATGATTCACATATAATTAATTTAAAGTATTGAATGTATACAGAAAGCTAATCTAATCGATAGTATAATAAGCAATTTTACTTCTACAGTTCTAAAATAAAAATAAAATATTTTAGAAAATTTAATAGAATTAGGAAGGTTAGGTAAAGAAAAGTCAAATAATGTATCCGATAGGTTGTAAAATATAATTTTTAGTGTGTCAAACACGGTCATTGAAACGAATTTATTTTAATAATTGCATGAGCAACAACATGATTTACTTCAAGTTTCTAGTGTTTGATAACGCTATTGTTTATTACAATTTTCTAGTATATGTACATATTTCTATAGATATACAGGGTGTATCATTAATATTGCGAAAAAATTCAGGGTGAGATTCCTTGCATAAAAAGAAGAATAAAAGTTCATATAAACATGTTTCCTAAAACGCCTCGTTTCCGAGATACAGGGTGTTGAATATTATGCAATTGAAAATAAAACT